>JAQHUG010000009.1:3764311-3780683 GCA_028555095.1 Dicrostonyx torquatus | reverse complement strand
GTTGTATCATCAGCTTGCATTCCCACCAGCAATGCAGAAGTGTTCCCTTTTCCCCACAACCTCTCCAGCATAAATTATCATCAGTGTTTTTGATGTTAGCCATTCTTACAGGTGTAAGATGGAACCTCAGAGTTGTTTTGATTTTTATTCCACATCTCCGAGTTTGATCCTCTTGATCACTTAGATCCCACATGATGAATAGAGACAACCAACTTTAGCAAGTTGGCCCCTGATCTGCACATACACCAAGGCATATAACCCATCCCCCCACATACATGCACAATAAGTACATAGATAGATAGATAAATAAATAAATGTAATTTGAATAAAAATCCCTGAGTTTCTAGAAATGTAGAAGGTAATTCCCAAAGCAAATGCACACAGAAAACATTTTAGAAACAGAGAAGTAGCAAATCAGCTTCAGAGTCTAGATAGCTGTATCAAGAACTCTAGAGACACTCTTTAGATAAGACTTGTTTGTTCAGGACTTGACCACAGCCCATGGGTGACTATGCTTAATTTTCATTACCCTACTACATGTCTACTCTACCCCACTGAACACCAGGGAATACAGGTGCTCCTTACTGATTTTCCAAAACAGAATCAAACAAAACCAAAGAAGGAACTGCTATGTCTATCACCCCAGGAACTGGAGGCCTATAGTTCTGAATATCGCCCTTCCTAATGACCATCTTCTGTGATGTAGCTTACTCAGTTCATCCACTGTGACGTCATACAGATGATGTACTGCAGGTTTCCTATAGCAGGGATAATTGTGTGTGATCCTCACACACAAATAGAATTTTGAAGGAAAATTTCTATGCTCAGGAGAGAGAAGATATAGACAAAGAATAATCTTAAACAGTTAATCAAAGGGATAGTTTAGGAATGGATTGGGTACCAATATAGCTCTAGGCACTTTTCAGGAGTACCTGACATTTAATATGTCCTATGATTCTTTCAATTAAACCACTGCAAATACTGGAAATAACTTTGGTGTAAACTTCTAAAACGTAGCCCTTAAATCAGTTTGTATTCTACTGAACCTCCCATCAAAAATTGAAAATTTCTAGGATTATTTAAATAATATAATGGTATTAAAAGTATTTTATTTTAGGTGTACGAGTGTTTGGATGTGTATCATCAAGAAGTGGGCATCAGGTCCCCTTGAATTGGAGTTACAAATAGTTTTGTGCTGCCATATGTGTGTTTAGAATTGAACCCAGGTTCTTTGGAAGTGTGGCCAGTACTCTTAGCCACTGAGCTATTTTTTCTAGGTCCAATAATGGGACTTTATGATCCCATATAAGCTTTTTCCTGAGAAAAAAAAAGAGTTTGCAAACAGAAGGAAGAAAAATAAAGCAACAGTTCTTCCATTATACTACACATAACAAGGGATTGCTCCTCTAGTCTTCATACATTCTGACTCTGTCAGCAATACCCTCTCATCATCAAAGATCCCATGTTCCATCCAGAGCCTGTGGTCCCATTTAAGGCCTTTCTTTGTGCGTCTAGCACCTTGGCTTCTATGTTCCTAGAAATCCTGGAGCCTGTGGGCCCATTCATGGCCTTTCTCTGTGTATCTAGGTTCTGAATTCTATGTTCCTAGGATTCCTGGTCATAATAAGGCTACGTAAAAGCTTATCAGACAGATGAATGAACTTGGACAAATAAGCATGTGCTGTCATAAAGCTGTTAGGAGCCAAGGGACAAAGGAGATGAAAGGGATATAGGCTGGTTCTTTGCCTTGTCTTTGAGTTCAAGCTTGGCTTTTAGGTCACAAAGGCACACACATAATTCACGGCTTATGCATCATCAGACAGATTATGTGCAAACCAGACTCCATTTCTGTGATTACACATAATATACTGAACAAGATGTAAACAATCATCAAAATATGTTCCCTATGCACATTAATTAATCATTATAAGAATGTTATAAAATAAGACATTCAAGGCCAAATGTGCTTCAGTTAGACAGTATAGAGAAGTGCCAAACTGGTTTATCTGCATCCAAATTCCATAAACACAGGGCAACAGCAACTCAGTAGATACTCAGAGCAGCTTTGCCTGCAACCCGGAACATTCAGGAAATGAAGCTTCACTCACCAGCACATCTTTGTAAATTCCTCATTGTGCTCAGACCCTCAGGTTCAGCTTTCCTCTACCTTCAGATTTCCTCATGAAAAGGTTAAAGGCACATGCCTTGCTGTGCTCACTGTCATGATTAGCTGCATGATCAAAAGGAAAATCAGTATCTTGTTGCCGTTATAAAGTGAGTTTTACTTACAATTTTAAAAAATGCTCTGTTATGGGAACCTATGTACCGGTTTTAAATAGAATTGACATTCCTCCCCCACCCATTGGCAATGAAAAATGCCTTGTTCTTCCTTCAAGGCAGTGTACCACTGCCTTGTACCCCTACTCTTCCAGAGTCTCACCCTCCAAATTAATCAAGAAGACTTTGTGCAAGCAACATCAGTTCTATGATCTATCCAATATCAGATAATATGATGGAGAGGATCAAGGAAGGCAAAAAGAAGAAGCAAACAAACTTCCCTTCCAAATAAGACATCTAGTAGACAACAATTATCAATTTAAGTTTCCAGTTAAAACATAGGGATTACACACAATTTAGAAACGCTTTAGCTGTTCACTGGATATCACTTTGAGTGTTTGCTCCTATGGGTGATCCTTTAAGTTAAAAGATTAGGGAAAGGGGCAACTCAGCTAAGAGTTGAAAATCATTAGGTAAAACAGCAGCCAGGCTTACACAAAGACTAATCTTTAACTTCATTGCAGTTTACTGGCCTGGGAAGAAAACATCCTGGGAGAGAGCAGAATTGTCTAAAACAAAGATTTTTATTTCCAATATAGAAACAGTTACTACTTGGGTGTGCTTTACCCTGTAAAAATAAAAGGACACTGAAGGAAGAGGGAGTGAAAGAAAATCATCTTACAGAAAACAGTCTGTACCGCATTTCTTGTCCATGAAGTTTTTAGGACAATGTTATTCCACAGGTTTTAGATATATAGAAATAAGTACCAAATCAATCCCGATTACATTTGACCAACAGCTAGTTATTAATGTGTCAAGTGAACAGTGCAGCTGTCCATACATTGTCTGTTCTGTATTTGTGGATTTGACTATCTCCAGATCAAAAGACATTTGAAAAAAAATTGTACCTATACTGAACTTGTGCAAACCAGTTTTCTTGTCATTTCCTCCTAAGTAATGCATTAAAACTCTTAACATGTGCATTGTAATAAGTACTACAAATGATCTAGAGATGAGTTTCAGTACAAGGGAGACACGTATGAGTTTCATGAAAATATTACACACAAGACTTTAGCATCCACAGACTGTGCATGGGGTGCTAGAACCATCTGCAATGTAGTTTGCCCAACTTTTCCAGAATATTTCAAAGACAGTGGCAGCCTCCCTGGTATGTTTGTCTCCTCACTGTTCTGGTAGATCTACCCTCCTTCCCTCTCACAACCCCACCTCCTTCAGTCTCATTGGCTGAAGGCTTTTACTTGTACATCTTGTCCCCACAGTCAATCTCACATAGGTTTTGAGTTACACTCCTCTCTGTTCTTTTCCTCATTTCTATCCCCCTAAAATGAGCGTTCCAGCCACCTGATTACTATCTACTCATTGAAACCACTGCAAATTATTCCATATGGCCTGGCTTATCCCTAGACATTCACTAAAATATGTTATTGGCATACTGGACTTCTGTCTTGCACTGGAATAAAAGTCCCGAAGTAGCTATTTTGTATTTCCACCTTTGCATTACACATGACAGGCCTTTAATGTAATTTGTGGATGTATTGCTATTTCATAGGCTAAAATGTTTTAGTTCAGATGGGTAAAAATGTGGCCACGAATTTAATGTTTTGTAATGGAAACTAGAAATAGCATATTTATTTCCTTTAAGAAAAAATCCAGACTAATATTAGTTTTCTATTTTCTATCAGTGAAAGAAAGGTAAAGATTAATTGCTCCCTTGCCTGATTCTTAGAGGAAGACAGAAATTCTACCATTAAGTGTGGTAAGAAGATAGAGAGTTCAAACAGATTGTAAACAATGAGGGAGAGGAAGCACAACATTATCTAAGTGTTGTGTTTTCAACAACAGAGAAAATAACTGAATTTCTTGAAAATCATTAAGGATAATTACTCAATTACTAGATGTATTTATACCTACTGCTTTTGCTGTCCCATGTTTGTGGGTGAATATACCCAATTGTGGTACATTTCTTATTTGAACAGCAACTGAGTTTTATATGGAAAACTGAGCTTTCATTCATTTTTCACCAGCTCGTTGGCACTACTGTTTCCTTAGCAATGGGCATACAAGCAAATGAGGAGAAGCCAAGAAGGCTTGAAAGGGAAATAAATTAAAGCAAGTGCTTCTCAGTCTGAGTTTCAGGATCTCTTCAGTTCCCACTGGCTTTGTTTGTGGAAATGTTTCTGAAGATAGAAGATTCTGCAGTAGAAACTGGAAAGAGAATTCAGTGATAGTGTGTTGATGCTTTCTGCAGTAACAGTTACCTTTCACACTTCAGTTGGATTACCAAGGCACGTACTGGTGCCAGCCTGTTGTGTAGCTACATTGGGTGACCACTTACTACACAGAGTTCACTAACCTGAGATGTGTGGAGCATTCCTCTGAAATCCTGAGGCTGCAGAGCCTTTGGATTCTATGAGATATTAACCATATTATGATGTCAGTATAGAACAGTGTGTGTTATTTTATTTTGCTTGGCACACATAGTGTGAAGTTTCTGAAAGAAATCTAGATTTCTGATTGTTGTTCCCACACAAACACATGCACGCGCGCACACACACACATGAGAGAGAGAGAGAGAGAGAGAGAGAGAGAGAGAGAGAGAGTTGCTGAGTGTTTGTCAACCATGTCCTATAGCTGAGAAACACCTGCATCCTAAACAGATCAGTCTCCACTTTCCATAGTCCAGCAGTTCTCAACCTGTGGTCACACCCCCTTTGGGGATTGAATGACCCTTTCACAGGAGTCACATATCAGATGTTTACTTTATGATACATGAGAGTAGCAAAATTACAGTTATGAAGTAACATCTAAAATAATTTCATGGTTGGGGGTCCCCCCAACATAGGGAACCTTATTAAAGGGTCGCAGGATTAGGAAGATTAAGGACCACTGCTATAGTCACGGCTAGTCCTTTATCCAAAATTATGTGATTTTCCTTGTTTAAATCATCTTCTGTGCCCTTAAAGTGTTGCTTGAAAGTGTTTCTTTTCCATAGAAGAGATTCCTTTGTTTTGGTACCATGTCTTCATTAAATATTGTGGCTTTTAAATATTACTCAAAACATAGGCCATTTAACATAATTATTTATAAGAGAAATTATACTTTTAATGAATTTATTTATTTTACATTCCAACCTCAGTTTCCCCTCCCTCAACTCCTCCTATCTCCTCCCCTCATCCCTCTCTATTACTACTCTTCAGTCCACTCGTCCTTCATTTCTGTTCAGGAAAGGGCAGGGCAAGGCAACTTGGTATGATGAATAGGGTCCTAAAAGCCAGTAAAAGAATAGGAGATATCCCCTGCTCCCACTGTTAGGAGTCCCACATGAGGACCAAGCTACACAACTGTACCATATATGCAGAGTGCCTAGGCCAGTACCGTGCAGGCTCTGGGGTTGTTGGTTCAGTCTCTGCGAGCCCTTATGAGGCCAGGTTAGCTGATTCCACGAGTTTTCTTGTGGTGTCCTTTATTCCACTGGTTTCTACAATCCTTCCTTCCTTCTTCAGGATCCCCCCAGTTCCATCCAGTGTTTGGCAGTGGGTCTGTATCTGTTTCCATCAGTTGATTGATGAATTTTCCCTGATGATAGTTAGGCTATTAGGCTAGGCACCAATCTATGAGTATATCAGAATATCTTTAGGCACCATTATATTGACTTTTTTTCTCCAGTCATGTTTGGTTTTATCCTGGGCCTCTGTACCATCCTTCTTGTGGGTCCTGGTGCTCCTGTTAGTGTCAGGGATGATCTTACTCTTCTGGATGGGATTTAGGCTAGACTTGTCATTGGTTGGCCACTCTCTCAATCTCTACCACTATCCTTACACTAGCACATCACATAGGTAGGACAGACTATAGGCCAAAGGTTATATGGCTGGGTTGGTATGCCATTATGTCTACTTGAAGTCTTGCCTGGTCATAGGAGATGGCCAGCTCAAGCTGTGTATCTGCTACTCCCAGGAGTCTTAGCTGAGATCATCCTTGCAGATTCCTGGAAGATTTCCTTGTTCCAGGTTTTTACTTTACCCAGAAATGCACCTTTTTCTAGTAATCTCTTTCAGTACTCTACCCCCACCCCTAACCTCATCACTAATGTGCCTATCCTTACCTGCGCACAGTTAACTATTGAAATCTCTTCTACTTCCCTTTCCCAGGGATATCAGGGTGTTGCCCCCACCCCCTCCATGAAACCTCCTTGCTACTTAGTCTCCTTGGGTCTGTTAATTATAGCATAGCTATCCATTATTTTACAGAAAATATCCAGTTAAGAGTGAGTATATGCCATGTTTGTCTTTCTTAGTCTGTGTTGCCTCACTCAGGATGAATTTTTCTAGTTCCACCCATTTGCCTTCAAATTTCCTAATGTCATTGTTTTTAACAGCTGAGTAATAATCCATTGTGAAAATGTACCACATTTTCTTTATACATTCCTTGATTGAGGGGCATTTAGGTTGTTTCCAGGTTCTGGATATTACTAATAAAGCTGCTATGAACATAATTGAGCAAGTGTCCTGTGGCATGATTGAGCATCCTTTGGGTATATGTTCAAGAATGCTTTTGCTGAGTCTTGTGGTCAATCAATACACAGTTTTCTGAGAAACAGCCACACTGATTCCCAAAGTGGCTTTACAAGTTTGCACTCCCACCAGTGATGGAGGAGTGTTATAGAGTAATGGAGTAGAGCCTGTAGTATACATGATATGCATCCTAAAAACGTTAGGGTAGGGCCTTCACATCATGTGCATTCTGTATAATACTGTAGTGTAGCCATTCACATGATATTTGTCCTATAAAATGGATTGAAATCATTACAAAGATTTGTGTTCAATAGAATGGGTGGAAAAATCTAAAAACCAACATGAGAATCACCTGAGGTTCTAAGAATTATAGTGTCACTATACCTTGCTTAAAAGCAATGCAAAGCAAATGAGACAGAAAATTCTGGAACTGTCCCTAGAGTTTTTATTTGCTTAGAAAAGGGCAGTGTTGGAGCAGCTTTCCATTCATTTTCTGACTTCAATTTTATTCTAAACACAAAGTGCGGTCCTCCCACTGAGGAGGTATTTTTTTTTCCTGTGTGGTCCAGGGTTTGCACTGTCTGTTGACACCACTGTAGAACAGAGAAACCTTTGGTTTTGATTTAATTACTTAACTGATAAGAGTAAAATAAATAACCATAGGGCTAGAAAGATAGCTCATCAGGTATAAGCATTTGCTGCATAGCCTACTAACCAGACTTTGCTTCCTCAAATCCACATAAAGACCGGAGGAGATGACTCACTCCAAAGTTGCCAGCTGAACTTGACATGCTCATGGTAGCAGGTGCACCCCAATGTACCTGCACACATGTACATATAAACATATATACTACTAATAAATACAAAATTTAAAATGAATAAATATGATTAGATCTGCCTATTCAGGTGTTACCTATACATGTCTGCTTTATCCTTCGACAGACTAGATTTTAAAAATATTTGAAAATATGTTACAGTTACTATTACAAATAGACACTCATGTTTCCAATAGCTGAACATTGTGCTCTCTTTTGTGTTTTTAGGTCATGTAGGGGCCACAATAATGAACATAGTTAAGAAATCCATCCTTTGAATAAGAGACAGAGAGCATGCAGTGAGCATTGTGAGCAAGTGTATGCAATGTCAGCTGGTGACAAGGGCTTGGAAAAAAAGAGAGGATAAAGGGATCAGAAAGTTTGGCATCAGTGGAGATCATAAGTGTTGTTTCCAATAGAAGGTTCAGGTCAGCCACACTGGAATGATGATATTTGAAGGAGAGGCAGAAAATAACCCTGTGCTACATGAATATGTGGATTTCTTCTGAGAAATGTATGTGTGTGGTTTTGTCACTATGCAACCTAACACAATACATTGCAAAAGTCAAATAAGGCACATCTTTTAAAAATATTAACTTACAATAATCACCATACAAAGAACACATTTCATTATGGCATTTTTATAAATAGGTTTATCTCTTAAGGTGGCCATTGATGTAAACAAGAGGCACAATAAACACAAAATGTGTGAACTGGACTGGCTGCTAGTGTAACAGTGTAGTTTCAATGCAGATGATTTTTTAATAACAAAGAGCAAACTCTAAAACACAGATTCTAGTATACATAACAAGCAGTATAGTCATTTATCATCACAGTCATGTGTAGTTTTATAAATTCATGTGCTTGTAGAAAGGTATTTCTCAGAATTGAAGGCAAAGTTAGCAATGATACTCTATGAACACATTCGTTATTTATAGCAATTGAGTTCTCTGAGTTCTATACTCTATCTCATTTAATTCTTGAAAGAAGCTCATAAAAGACAATAGGAAAAAGTACTTTATCACTTCTAAAGCCTATGTCCTTTGACCGCTTCTATTTTGATTGACATTCCCTTTAGAATCAAAACTTGAGGTAAGGATTCAAGAGCAAGCAGATGATTTGGAAACTTCAAAGAGCATCATTAAAAAAGAGAGAAAACAACACAATGATGGAGTGTAGCTTGGTTCATTGCTACAGTGCAATTAAATACAATAGATTAGACTGTAAATAATAAAAATTTGTTTCTCTTTGGTCTAATTGTGGGAAGAGAAGAAGGGAAGTGTAATGGTGTGTGAGGGAGTATTATCAAAGAACATCATATAAGTGCATGAAGATAGCCTTTGTAACACATTTATATTGTAGGCAACACTACAGTTTCTTTATTTAACAAACTTCTGATGTTGAATACTTAAATTGATTTCATATCATAGTTAGAGGGGTATGCAAATATCTCAGTGATACTTTGACTTGAAACCCTTTGATAAATACCCAGAAGTATTACAGCAGAATTCTATGGAGGACCTATTGTTAGTCTGCTAAGGAATCTCTCTTCTAACTTCCATAGTGATTGGATTAATTTACATATCCACAGGCAGTATATAAATGTTACTTTTTTCTGTATGCTGGATAGCATTTTTCTTTTTTTTTTCATACTGACTGCAATTCTGGTGGGGTGCAATGGAATTTTAGTGTAATTTCTACTTGTGTTTTTCTGAAAGTAAGTAAGGATAAATGACTTTATGGTTGTTAGACATTTGTTCTTCATGTAAAAGGTGAATTTTAATGAAACTACAAAGCTTCTGTACAGCAAGGGAAATAGTTAACTGAGAGAAAAGACAGCCTACATGAGTTACCAAAGACACTATAGATAGACTCTTTCTTCCCAGCATCTTGTGATCTTAATTTTTCCTCTTTCTGTCCTAATTTGCCATTATTCTGCTGTTTCTATTTTGGAGCTTTGGTAAGAAATAGATTTGTGTTGATATACCGATTTAGACTGGAGTTAAAATGAAAATTCATTTGCATGTTTGATATCTAACTTAATGGGAGGAAAATCAATGATAAAATTGCATCCTGAATGATGTTCAGGGAAATGAGCTTATAGTGAGCTAGTGAGATCATGCCATTCCAACCTAGGATGAAATATATGTACCCAATGTACGCAACACTTACCCGAGCACTCTCCCTCCCCTTGAGACTTCTCATACAGACTCTATTTTCTCACAGTGACTTATGAGATTTGCTATTGGAGAATCCTACACAAACTCCTGTTTGTTACACTATTTCAACTTCGAGGAAAGATAAGAGAGAATTATCTTTGTACTAGGTTGATTTTATTCAGTTGCAGACTAGATCCTAGTTTCTGTTATTTCTCTCGTCTTGCCATCCATGATACATATCAAGAACAATACAATCATTATTTTGTTTGTTTGGGGAAATTCATGGAAGCTTGAGAAAATGGTAAACTTAACATCCTAACTAATGATTACCTTCAGGTCCTCTGAGACCATCATGTTTCCAGCATTCTCCACGGATATTATCAGCTAAGTACTTTATGATAATTTCACTGATTAGGTAGGGACATTAGGCTTGTCTGCCTAGGTTTATTTGCTTTCCCTGAAAGCAAAATATTGAGTCATGTAGAACGTTAGCTTCTTTCTAGGCACAGCCTTATGAGGTAATACTCTGGTGTTGCTGGGCTGTGCTAAAGAGAAGCTTAATTGATGATACTTGTTAAAGCATTGCCCAAATTTAATAATAATCAATAATTTTATAATAAAAAGGCATTATTCAGAACCATATTAATATGTTTTAGGGTCCTGACAATGGAATTTTGCAATGAGGGAGAGTTTTGTATTACCTCTAAATATACCTAACGAAGGTGGAACTGTAGAGTCAAAAAGAAGATGGAGGCCAATGAATGAGAGTTATCCAAAGGAGAAACCTTTGGGCGGGGCTAAAGAAAATTCTAGGTAAACCAACATAGCAGGACCCCTACTAAAGACCGAACATGGCAATCAGAAATAGCCTGTGGGTTGCAGGAGTATCATGAGTCCAAAGCCAATATAGTCCTTCAAGGATCCAGGAAGAAGGCTCAGTGGGTAAAGGCATTTTCTGTGCAAGACTATTGATCCATGTACACTCCCTATTCAACCCAAATAAAGTTAGAAAGTAATAATCAATTCTACAAAATTGTTCTTTGCCCTCACACTTGCAAACACACATGTATAAAAGAGAGAAAAAATACTGATAAGCTATTTTTTTTACTTCTTATTTTAATTGTTAAAAGAAAAATTTACATTTACTCCCCTTGTTCCCGGCCCTCCCGCTCCCCCACTACCCCACCTCCCTCCCTCTGCTTCCTTAAGATGGTGCAGGATACCCTGCCCTATGGGAAGCCCAAAGCCCTACCCCCTCCATCTCGGTCTAAGAAGATGTGCATCCATATAGAATAAGTTCCCAAATAGTCAATACACGCAGAAGAGATAGGTCCCAGTGCCATTATCATTGGCTTCTCAGTCAGTCCCCACTGGCAGTCACATTCATAGAGTCCAGTTAGGTCATATGCTCATTCAGTCTTGGTCCAGCAGGATTTGACGAGCTCCCAATAGATCGAGCACACTGTCTCTGTTGGTGGGCCAGTCCCTCATGGTCCTGACTTCCTTTCTCACTTTTCCCTCCTTCTGCTCTTCCACTGGACCTTGGTAGCTCAATCCCTTGTTCTGATGTGAATGTGGGTCTCTGGCTCTATCTCCATCCATCATGCGAAATTTCTATGGTGACGATTAAGATATTCAACAAAGTAACTATGGGACAAGTTCAGTTCAGGCACCCACTCCTCTGCTGCCCAAGTACCTAGCTGGGATATCCCTGTGAATGCCTGGGATCCCCTCAAGAGACAAGTCTCTTGCAAATCTTAAAATGACTCCCGTTAATGTAGATATCTTATTCCCTTCTCCAATATTGGAGATAAGCTAATTTTAAAGTGAAAAACTTCATTACAGTTTCAATCTTAATGTTCTCTCTACCAGAGTATCTACTTCATCACAAACTATTGTTTTTAGAATATACTTATGTATAAAGTTTTTATACTATAATTTTGCCTCTGTAAAGGAAACATGGGAGCTGTGAGAAGATTCATTCTGTCATAAACAGCAGTAGATATAAGGGTCCATGTGTCATATTTTATGATAGTCTCCACTTACTGCACTGTTAAATTGTGGTCCTGGCAGAATAATAATAGAACAGAGATCTAACAGTAGTGATAGTAGTTACAGCTACACTCATCAATGTTCTCCAGAAAGAAAAGTTGCTTATTACAAAGTGTTTGCTCACAGGGTTATGGAGGTGAGATTCTGGTGACCCACCATCTATAAGCTGAAAAGTCAAACAGGCCAACAGCATACTACAAATGCATGAGCGTCAGAGCTGAAGATGTGATTCTATCTTAATCTCAGTCTAAAGAGCTGGGAGCCTGAAGTACAGAGGCATGAGAAGATCCATCCCCAAGTTCAAGAAATCAAATAGAAAGTGGACCCTTCTCTGGATTGTTGTTGTTGTTTTCAGAGCCTGGTGGACTGGATGGTGTCCTACTACATTATACAGAGCTGTTGACTTTACTCAGTCTATGAACTCAAATGCTTATCACCCCTGGAAACACCTTTATAAACACAGAAATACTCTGTAGCCAGATGAGTGGGCATCCTATAGTCCAGTACAAACAATACATGCTGTTAGCATTCACTAACACAAGTAACCTTTACATCATTCTTCCTTCCTGTGACGATACTACCCAACAACTCTATGAAGTTTACATTGTGATAACCTCTATGTTTCAGATAATGAAACACAATTCAGAGAAGCTAAAAAAATCGCCACTTTCTGAACTTAGACAGTCATATCTTTTGCCAGAACCCGCCATCACAATCCCAGAGCAATACTAACCCTAGAACGCTAGTCTTCCACTATCAGAATTTTCATTTAAGTAGTCTGGGATTTACACAACAATTCTTCAGACTTGAGGAGTTTAGTCATGTGATTGAGCGTTCTCAATGGCATGCATGTTTTAGTTGTATGTCTGGTTTCAGTGACTGGAGAAGTGACTCTCTTGTTTGAGTTATTTCATAGTCAGGTCAGAGTGGTCATTTAGTATGTTTGATAGAAATGCACTGGATTTTATTTTCATTTGAGTAATTTGGTGTGATGGAATTTATCATGTTACTAGGCAGAATAAAGGAAAAATTTCAAATAGTAGGAACAAAGAGAATTGCTATCAGAGACCTCTCAACATCATTAAGAAGAGATAAAGGCCATGATGAAAAGTAAATTCAGAAGGCACAGAACTGCAATAGAAAGATCCACATGTGAAAGGATTGCTTTTTCACTAAATTCTGGGGGGAGATTTCAGCTTTCAGACCAGAGCAGTGAGTTTGGTTCAGACTTCAGTGTGTGGATTTGGAGAGTGACATCAGAGTGGAATCATAACCCAGTAATATAATTGAGAGTCAGAGGACCTTTGTGACCAAGAATGCCTAGAGTTTTACTTACTGTGTTACCTGAGGAAAACAGTCACAGTAAAATTTTCAATGCAGATATTAAGCCAGATTAATACATCCAAGGGTATAAACAGCAAAAGTGTCACATGGTTTCCTGGTGGCCACGCTCACATCATCGACAGTGTCACCATAGTACAGAGAATACTAAGGTACTGAGTAAATTATTAATGAGAAAATTATAAGATTGTGAGTGGGAAGGCATTTTGACAATAAGTCATTTATTTACTTAAGTATTGGGTTTGATGTGTGCTTAAGATACAGCATAAGATAAAATGCTATGAATCAGCAATTGCCCAAATCATGTGGAACTAAAGCTTTTAAATCATAGTGTTACAATTTTTCTTTTTAGCATCTATCAATTATACACAATAATGGATTTAATTATGACATTTTCATAGTTGTTTATATAAGACACTTTTATCATATTAAGCTCTGCTTATCTGCATTTGTATTTATCTCCATTATAATTAGCAACATTTTAATTTTACAATGACTTTTAAAATAATAGTATGTCATTCAATTCTTGGTCTCTGAAATTCCATAAAACATGGCAATACAGCCATAAACTTTTTAAGTTTTTGTTTTTACTTTATGTGCTTGGATGTTTTGCCTATACATATGAATTATAACACATACATATATGGTACCTGTAGAGATCAAAAGATGACATCAGCTCCCCTGAAACTGGAGTTATAGATGGTTGTGAACTATCATGTGGGTGCTGGGAACTGAACCCAGGTCCTCTGCAAGGGTAGCAAATGCTCTTGAATACTGAACTTTTTCCGGCCTCACTCACCATATTTAACATATTTCAAATCATGCTAGATGATATGTGAAGCCTTTTATATATGTCACATGGTTAATTATTGCAGTCTTATTGATGAATAAAGTTGTCTCTGAAACAAATTTACCCTCTGAGGAGTGGATGAGGATGAGGTGAGGGGGAACGTTGAGGAAGCAGGAGGAGGGGAGGGACTGGGAATGGGGATTTCAATTAAATAATAAAAAAATAAAATATCACTATATTTAAAAAATAAAAATATAGAAAAATATATATTACTCCATGGCATTTCCTATTGAGAACTCTTTAAATCTCTTCCACTGGATAACCTCTCTTCTCCTAACCTGTAGTACCTTCCTATGACATGCGCCAAATTATTTCCTCTCTTTATCCCATGTCATTCTCTGTTTGATCTTCCTGTAGGCAAATTTGCCATTCTTTCTACATGGGTGGCTTTATCCAAGAACTTGACTTGTGTGGCATATTCTTGTCACTCAGTTCTGATAACACTTCCTGCTCTGAAAGATGAATATAATGTCATGTAAAGCCAACCAAACCCTATCACAACATGAAGCTTCATTGTTATTCTGTTTTAAGTATCTTTGGTATAAGTTTTATTTTAGCCATCCAGTATCTGCGGTGACACTTTACAACACTTCAATGCACACTTTCCCCATGACTGTTGATGCTTAGCAAGTTTGCATGTGTTAATTGTTGTTTATATTGTTTTCTGTCGTAGAGTGCTTACTCAGAAATATTTACTCATTTTTAAGGTGAGGCTTTAAGATACATGTTCTTTCATTACCCAGGTTTATACAGTTTCACTGGCTTGGGGACACATGTGACAAGCAAAGTTTTGAAACATGCTTAAAGTTAATACTTTGAAGAAATTACATACACTCATGGACACGTGAGATTATCTGAGTTTCTAGTGAGTACATCAGCTGCATTTAATGTTCCCGTCTTTGTTTTGTTCCATGAGCATTAGTCACACACTGTCATACGGCCTTCACAATGATGAAAATCTGTGCCTCTGGCTGTAGCCTGAGATCCAGTGTTACACTTGTTTTGTCCACAAAAAGAATAGATACCTTACTCTCACACACATTGATGTGCACGATGTGCGCTGGTTAAGTTTAGGGATCCTACAGTTAAGCAAATGCATTTTGGTGTCTGACAGAATTGCTAGGAGACCGCCTAGCATGCCAGTTTTCACTAGACTGCTCTTTATTATGAAAAATAATAACATAATTTTAGAAATTCTATTCTTTTTCTTTCAAATTGTAAGAACTATCCATTTCTTTTGGGAAAACTTCTAACTGTGTGACTACGAATATTTCAGTAACATTTTAGAATTACTGAGTTGTTTTTTGAAAAGTAGCTTCAAAAAGAAAACTGTGAAATATTATACAGGGTCACAATGCTCAGTACATTCTAAGAAATGAAACTTGCAGATTAACTTGATTGAATACTATCATTGGCCAGCACTCTGTAAACAATCTGGTGCTCATTGTGTTCAATTTAAATATTCCACAGCCATTAAGAAAATAGTCAAACAGCTCATCGGCAGCACAGGATGCATAAAAGTGTGCAGAAAGTCATGATATCCATCCCCATGGTTATGCCAGTGCTGCCTCTGCCGCCGCCGCCGCCGCCGCTGCTCCTTCTGCTGCTGCTGTTGGGCCAGATGTCTTTTTGGGAGCTGACTTGCACAGTGCTTCCCATCTCTAGAGTTATTTCAAGACCTCATTCCTGAATCTGTAGCAATGTTATTTACATATGTATGTGTGACTGTAAACTTATGTATGTGATAAATACCTACATGTGCATGGTGAGTTCTAACTTTGCAATCCTGCACTTATTTATGTAAAGAAGAATTGAAACGACTTTGCATCTTTTTTATTTGTGCATTGCAGAAATTGATTATCCTTTGGGATGGTCAGAGTTGGGGTCCATTTCACAACAGGACTGGTGAAAGTATTTGAAATTTGTTCTGGCATGATTTCAGAAACGCACATTGGTGCATGTGCTTATCTAAGTGTGAACTCTGCCACTTTCTTGGACTGTTTTTCTGCTTTTCTGTTTATGCTTTCCTCAGGAAGCAGGAGGGCACCAGCTGTGGAACCTTGAGTTACTTACTCTAGGCCTCAGTCCACTGGGATATGGTTTAATATATCTGCACCACATCTAAGACATTAGAATTGGAGGGAGTGTTGCAGGTGGCACAGGCCCTATCCAAGTCCTGCTGTGAAGAGGGAGGAACAGAGAGGGAAAGGCAGTGAAGTTAAAAGAAAAGAGAGTGAGTCAGGAGATGAAGTGGCAAAAATTTTAGCTGGGGAAGGTATGTTGTAATAGGGAGCTGGGTCTGTGTTCCCAGCACCTGAGTGGAGTGCGGGCCCTTTGGTCCCAGCG
>JAQHUG010000009.1:3707652-3728255 GCA_028555095.1 Dicrostonyx torquatus | reverse complement strand
GTCTTTACTTCCTTGCTCATATTCTCACTCCTTCCACTCTTCAACTGGACTTCGGGAGCTCAGTCCAGTGCTCTGATGGGGTTCTCTGCCTCTGTTTCCATCTGTTGTTGGACAAAGGTTCTATAGTGATAGTTAATAATCATCAGTCTGACTACAGGGCAAGGCCAGTTCAGGCACCCTCTCCTCTATTGCTTAGGGTCTTAGCTGGGGTAATCCTTGTTGATTCCTGGGAACCCTCTAGTCCTTCTGAATGTGGTTGACAGTTGGGGCAGACTGAAGGGCCACTGACAGTGGCACTGGGATTTGTCTCTATCACATATACTGGCTTTTTGGAATCCTATTCTTTTTGTATGTTTACCTTGCTCAACCTACATGTAGTAGGGAAAGCCTGGACTTTCCACAGGGCAGGGTGCCTCGCCCTCTCTTAGGGTTGGAGTGGGAAGGGATGGGAGGGTGTGTGGAGAGAGTGGGAGGAGGGGAAGGAGTGGGAATTTGGATTGATATTTATTTAAAGTAATAAAATCATCTTTAAAAAGAATAAAGGTTTTACAAGAAGAGAAAGCAGAGACAACGGTGCTAAAGCTTGTATCCCACTGCCTTGTAAGTGAAGCAAGGATTTAAAAACTGCTCTGCAGGAAGAATTATAAACAAGAT
This sequence comes from Dicrostonyx torquatus, assembly GCA_028555095.1. Lineage (NCBI taxonomy): Eukaryota > Metazoa > Chordata > Mammalia > Rodentia > Cricetidae > Dicrostonyx > Dicrostonyx torquatus. The sequence goes on along the minus strand of JAQHUG010000009.1, from coordinate 3,727,601 downwards.
AAAACACTAGGGACAAATCCTGGTCCCACTTTCAGTGGCTCCACAGACTATCCAAGCCTCACAACTGTCTGCCACATTCAGTGGGCCTAATTTGGTCCTGTGCTGGATCAGTGCTTGAACTGGCATCTAGGAGGAAGAGGGCCTTGGTCCTGCCTCAAAGTGAAGTGTCTGACTTTGTTGACTCCCCATGGGAAGTCTTACCCTTTCTGAGGAGTGGTTATGGGGGTAGAGTGAGGAGAAGGTGGAGGAAGGGGAGGAGGGGATGGGGCGAATGGGAACAGCTATGTAAAATGAAAAAGATTGTATTAAAAAATTCTTAATAAAAAAACAAAAAGAAAAATAAATAATAAATTACAAATTCACACATTAAAAAGGCTTATGGAAAAGAACAAGAGAAAGAAAATCATGAGCTCCATGAGCTGCAGCTTACTTGTTCCTAGGGCTACAGAGAAGCCAGTTAGATCAAAGCTCAGATTCCCCTGCTTTTGGAAAATAAGAAGTTAAGTTGCTCTTATTGTGAGAGAAATACCAATGGACAGAAGGAAAGGAAGGCACATGTTGGGGATTCTACGGGACACTGTCATCAGAAGTGTCTTCTTTCTATTGATTTATGATCAGATAAGGGAAGCTAGGATTCCTGAGTGGCTTTTTATTAGAGATGGGTCTCATTTTAAATGATATTCCCATCTTCTCACTTCTCTGGAACAAATTCCTCTCTCCCCCTTCTCTGCTTCTACTCAAAGTAAAGTTTATCTCCCCTAGGAGCCCTCTGATTCAATTTGCTCATTTTAAAGTATAATTAATTATATGGATAATTTTATTAAATATAATTTAATATAAATATTTAATTTATTAAAAATAAATAGTTAATTAATTCTGTGCATGCATGCCTATGTGTACAGGCTAGCATGTGCCATGACATGCATGCATAGGTCAGAAGACAACTTTCAGAAGTCAGTAGTTGCCTCGCACTTATATCAAGGTAATGTCTCCTTTGTTCTTTCTGCAGTGTAGTGTACTCCAGACTAGCTAACCTGAAGATTCTAGAAAACTTTGTCTCCACTTCCCATCTTCCAATAGGAATGCTGGGATTACGGATATCTGCTACTGCATCCAGATTTTATGAGCTCAAAGGGTCAAATTCAGGTACTCAAGGCTTGTGTGGTAAATACTTTTATACCCACTGGGCCTTTCCACCTGTCCTTCATTTGCTATCATAGCCAAACAAAATTGATTCATTTATTTATATAAGGTGATCTAGAAATGACGTAGTGTCTTCTACTTCGGTAAAGTTGGAATCTTAACCATGATACTCAAAATTTCCAGGTAGGCGATTCAGCTCTAGGGATTTCAGGTACAATACTACAGGTACTGAAAGACGTTCTGAAGGGTAACGTTTGCTTTACCTCAGCAGGAAACAAGGCCTTTTACTAGTCACGGGGAGACTGGTAGTGGAGATAGAGAGGCCCTGGAAAATGAATCTCCTGAAATGAACCACATTGCTCCCTCAGCTTCCTCAAACTGATGCTTACATCATACTTATACCTTGAATGTTGAAAGGCCTTCATGATTTGCATCAGTATCATTTTGTAAATGTATGAGCCTAATATAAGAAGAAATAGAAATAGATTCATTGGAATCATTTCTAGGTCACTTAAAAAATTTAGGTCCATGGAAAAATGATCCTTTTAGTCCCAGGGTAATATTAATACTTTTAATTTTATTTTTATTCAAGGTATGCGTGTGAATTATAGGTGAGTGTATGCCCACAGAGGCCTGAAAATGGATCCCCAGAGCTAAGTGGCAGGTTATTGTGAGTTGCCAAATGTAGGTACTGGAAACTGAGCTCAGCTGTTCTCTGGATGAACAACAAACACTCTTAACTGCTGAGCCACCCTCCAACCCACTAGGCTTATATTTTACTGATGGCAGTGCATATGGTGCTCATAAGTGTCTTTGTACCAGTGTCCAAACGTTAAGGAACAGGGGATGCCTTACCCCATCCTCTCCTGAAATTAGGGATAAGTTCAAAAGGGCTTGATTTCTTTTAGAACTCCTGCTCTTTCCCTTCTGAACCTACTACATACAAGGAACCATGAAAAGATCCACTTCTGACTCAAGTCATATTTAGGCACATTGTCATCTTCCAACTTCTTGGAAAGCCCAGTGTTCAAAGCTCATAAAGTTACCTTGAATACTAACAACTGTTGATGAGAAGCACAGGATTTATGTGCAAACCCCATTTGGGGGAAAATCTGAAAACGTGGAATCTTTCCTGGAAACCTTTTCCCTTGAAATATTTGAGAGTTAAACTTTTAAACTAGAAGAACAGTCCCACCTTCAGAATGTTGTGTTTACTGAACTGTGAGACACTTGATGTGTATTTGGGAAGAAAGAGAATCTTGATAATTATCTGTCCACAAGAATATACCCTGGCAGCAAAGTGAAGCAAGAATGTTAGCTTCTTGGACAGAGCAATTGTGATTTAGGCATAACCTTCGTTGCATACAGTGTGCCACAAAGGAAACAAGACAGCAGCACTGTTGAATCAGTTAGTTTAAGTGGGACTGAGAAGTGATATAGCTCAGGCAGGACTTCCCTAAGGCCATGCCAGGAGGACTGACAGGGAACTGGCTGTAACAGAGACCAGGAAAGCAAAGTAAAAAGCTTCCATGGAGGTTTTGACAGGGTAACAATCAGCGTTCTCTATCTATGCACTGAACAATGTCTTGTATAGGATCCTTCTCGTCCCCACAGTTCCGTAGGAGTTAGCACTAAAGGTTCTTGCTCCTCAGTTTTGTTCAACCAAAGGCGGTCAGCAGCTTGGGATTTGGGTGATGATGCAGAAGGAGGTCACCCTGACCCCAATTTAGAGCTTGTCTGGGCTGTATTGCCTGGAGGATGTTCTGTGACAGACTTTTCAGAAATCTGTCAGGGTGGGGTGTCCGTGGATTTACTGTGACATCAGCGAGAGATTCTAGCATTTCTAGAGGACATATGTTTCGATGATGTACAGGTTGAGATGCTTTCATAATTTTTAGTTTGATAGCTTAAATTTTCTGTGCATTAGCACGAAAGCCATTGCCATGGCTGTGATTAAACCTGTTGTCAGCATCCACTGCTGCACGATCAAACTCAGCAAAGCTGATGCTTTCTTTAATCCGTGTATGTTTTGAGAAAATAAGCAAAAGTTCCGATTTTTGTTTCCTACAAAGACTAACTTCAATATACATATTACATGTACAAACATGGGGTAGAGATTGCTATTTTTAACCAGTATTAAAATTAAATTGTAGAAATATGTAACTAAGTTTTGCTAGAAAATAAATAATGAGCAATCAAAACTCACTATTACTTCATTTTATTGCTGTTGATGTTTACATTTGCCATATGTTCTGGAAGAGAAGTGTGTGGATGAAGAGCTAGTCCCAAGACTGCGTTTAGTGAATCAGGGGTGTTTATTTACTTTTCTTCGGTAAAGCTAGTCAAACATTTAAGCATAAAATATAAATGTATACACAGCAATGTATATCTGTGATAAATCCTTCCAGGTCACTAAGAGAATGTGTCCTGGTGCATGCGTGTAGCAAATCCTTCAGGTCATGCAGGAAATGTGGCAGTACTTGCTGAAAGAATTAAGAAACCTAGCCTCTCCACCCAGTGCTTCACGTTTTAGTTTTCCTACTCTCTTGGTTTATGAAGTAAGCATTGAAAAGAGCTCAAGAATTGACTGTCTAATATCAGAGGTTCAGTCCTAAAAATATAAATAAGCATACATTATACAGGCTGAGAAAAGTATATATGTCTGTCTGTGTGTGTGTTTCTCTGTGTGTGTCTCTCTGTGTATGTATACACACATGTGTATATATTTACATATATACATATATACTTGAATGTATACACACACATATATATATATGAATATGTTAAATATACACTCATAAAACTAGTGAAAAAAGAGGTCCTGGATTTGAAGGAGAGCAAGGAGGGGTCCACGAGAAGGGTTGAAGAAAGAAAAAAGAAAGGGGGAAATGTAACTATAATCTCAAACTTGAGACAATGACAATGATCAGGAAATATGTATCTGTGTTGGAATAGGATTCCACAGCAGAGATTTGAAAAACCTGAAAGAAGGTGGCAGTGTGAAAATCAAGAAGACAAGTGTCCTAAGTGGAGGATTCCGCCAGCAAGAAGGCCCAGAACTGGGGTTATGCTCTCATCAAGGTTATCGGTGTGAAGGCCCAGAACTGGGGCTGTGCTGTTACCAAGGTTCCTTTGGACTTGGAATAGGGAAGAAGGGCATCTTTTTAAACTTCTTTTTTTAATCTTTAGGGGTTTCACATCATGCACCCCACTTCTGTTCACCTCCCTGTTCCCCCATATCTCCATCATCCCTGTTGAATCCCCCACAAAACACAACAAAGTATACCCACAAGCAAACAAAAGCAAGAACAAACAAAAACAGAAACCTGCCGAATAAATCAAAACAGAATGTTTAAAGAGTGGAGGAAGGCAGGCTTACACTAGTTTTGTGAAACCAGACAACAGATGTCACCTTTCTGTATTACATTTTCTATCATGTACAGACTATTTCATTTCATGTTCATCTTACACCTGTGTGCAAATTCACTGGGTTTTGATTAAGTATTGCAGCTAAAGTTAAACCATCATTTGGCTCTACTGGGGGTCTCTACTTTTAACTTAAATGGAACTTTAAAGTGGAAAATATTTTCTTGCCCTCCTTACCTAAGATGTATGAATGAATGTAAAATGTTTGCATACACCCATACAAGTATCTATCAGCCTATTTAAAATCCACAGCATGAGACAAGCTACATCACTAACACCTGGCATTTTAAATTTCCCTGAAATTTTTCATTTCTCTGTGTTAGGAACTGTTAGACTCTTTTAGTCATTTTTAAATGTGTCATAAGTTGCTGGAGGCACTATAGGATGCCATATTAGTCAAAGTTCTTATGAGTCATTGAACTTATGCAAAGTTATATATATATAGATAGATAGATATAGATACATATAGATATATAGATATATCTATATATAGAGAGAGAGATAGATAGGTATAGATATAGATATAGATAGATATGAGGGAATTTATTTGAATGATTTATAAGATTCAGTTCAGCTAATCCAACAATGAATAGCTGTGGATGTAAAGTCTGAGAATATAATAATATAATCTAATTAGTTCCACAAGGTTGGGTGTCTCAGCTGGAATCCTGAATATACAGGATCCAATGCCAGTGAAGGAACATACTTGCTAGCAAAATCAGGGCAATCTGACAAAGAGAAAAACCTTCCTTCTTCCATACCCTTATATAGGCTTCTAGCAGAGGTGTGACCGGCTTAAAAATGTGTCTTCCTATCTCAAGATCTGGATCAAAGATGTGCCTTCCTATCTCAAAAGTCTGAACTACAAATGGATTTACCCACTTCAAACCAAGTAGAAAATCTTTCACAGGTATGCCCTGCCTTTCTAGGCTGTATCTCATTCAGTTATAGTCAACCAAGAATAACCATCACAGATGCCACAGCTCCTGTTTTCCTGTTTTGGGTACCTGTAACCTAGTTCCTTTTCCTTTTCCCCTACCTTTCCCAATCCAGGGGTTATTATTCCCGCTCTCTTCTTCTGTTGGCTCACTTTTTAAAATTTTCGTGGATAAGTGAGAACATGTATTTGTTGCTGAATGATTTTCTCCTAATATACTGTCCTCCAGCTCTATTAAGGATTTCACTGTTTTTATGGATGAGTGGTATTTTGCTTTATGTATACACACCATATTTTTCTATATCAATTTGTCCATGGAAAGACATGTTCACTGATTGCGTATCTTGGAATGACAGCCTTATTGTCCATATCTACTGATACATTTAGTTTTAAATGTATTTCTTCTTCCTGGAATAGGTTATGGTTCCTGGAAGCAGGTGGGTTAATTTTTTCAATCATTACACAATAAGCACAAGGCAAAGGCCTATACAGTAACAACAGAGCATGAATGGATAGGAAGAGTGTGGTCTTCTAGCCCAATACTTCTCACTTGTCAGTGGATTACTGGATAATAGCTACAACACACCAGTCCACCCTCTGATTTAAATGCTTTCCATGTAAGTTACCCCATAGTCTTTTTGACACCATCATCCACAGATTCATTACTTCAAGAATTACCTAGGTGTTAATTTTGGTTTGCTAGATGCACCATTACAAGGAACAGCACATGATTCAATACACCAAAGTTTTGTTGATTGATAACTTGTCAAAATTTCATGTTTTGTTTTTTTTTCCCTTTCACTTTATGGTCCTTCTCATTGGACTTTTTCCTGCCCTTGAGATAGTAATCATTATCCTTCTAGTCTGAGAAAGTCTCTATAAAGTGAACTGTTTTCAACATGTCCATATCTGGAGACAACACTTTATCTTCACTTGAAGTCTTGATAACTTTTCAAAGAGCTACACAAAGGGAAATTAACAAACTGGAAAGAATTTGATTCAGTTGCAATATTAACAAAATAAATTGTGTGAATCTTTCGGGCATTAGCACATTTTATCATAACCATCTCCAAGTGTAAGATTAAAATTCTTTGCTTTGTGGCATTTGTTACCAACTTTCATTCTGTTTACATTTGTTATAAACATACTTGTCATGTATGAATGTAAGAATGCATAGTGGTAATTCAAACAATGACATATAGTCATGACTTGTCCAACACTGAAGAGGGAAATTAATTCAATTTGTTTAATAATTATCTAACAATTTTAAACATTTCTTTGATAATTAATGTCAGTAATTCCCATGATATTCATGAGATACAGACTAGAAACATATCTAATGACTGCAATATTTGGGTAAAGCATTAACTTAATATGTGTATTTCAAAAACCAGAAGAAAAGATATCCTCAGTCTTGAATAATACCGAGACTTTTTTGATGACTGTAAAGGCACTATATTAAAATGAAGGAAATATCTTTCTTTGAAACTAAATTATATGTGTTTCAATTTGATACATTGAGTCAATCTATTTCTTTATGTAAATGTACAGAGAACAGAGCTTAGGTAATGAAGCCTGAAACCCATTATAGTGGTGTGTTCATGTGTCTGAGTTGCTTCCCTTGATTTTCCCATATAACTCTTATCTTCTATTTCACAGTGCATAGTTATGAACATATTGACTCAGAATTCCTTCTGTTTCTGTGTTTCAACCTATTAGTAAAAAGCATATTGTAATTATTTTGGTTATAAGCATTGAAATGTTCACCCTTTGATGCTTGTTAAAAATAGAGTCCTTTAGTGTAGAACCTTCTACTGATAACACCAGACAGTATCTTTGACAGTAGTAATGAAAAATGACTTTAAGGAGCTACTAAAATATTAAATAGAGCATTAAAACCACATAACACATTGTAGAAACATACTTAGAGGAAAATATTATAGAATATAGTGAGCTCCAAAGCTAACTAACTGATGCTATGTTTTTAGGACAATATTATAATCTACTTACACCAACTAACATGCTAATATAATTTTATGAACTATTAAACCTGATTCCAGAATGAATCTTGAAAATAAAATACTACAAGGGAATAATAGTAAAGACTAGCCCAGAAAATTATTAGGATATTTCATGATAATTTTAAGAGGAAAACATGCACTCAAAAATATATTGTGTTTGTCTGCGTGTGAATATCTACTTCCACAAGCCAGCAGCACGCTGCAAACAAGAAAGCAGGACAAGTAACAACTGGATGACACTTTGGATATTTAGAGGGTACTTTGATGCTCCCTGATTCAGTGTAAGTGGAGGCTATCAGAGAATTCACTAAAAATTATTCACTTAATTACACATGTGTGTTGGATTCCATCTATATGTGTATTTTTACTTCAAAGTAGAAATGGAGTATGCTCTAACCACAGAAACAAACCAATATATCACTGGAAATATTTAGTATGCATGGGCTTCCAAATGCTGAGAAGGTGAAATAATTAAATAAGTAAGACAACTCTATAGTACCCATACCTTGTGCCTTATTTTATATCCACATGAAAAGTCAGGCTAAGCAACTAAAATTTATTCTGTATCTATCTGTCCATCTGTCTATCTATCTATCCATCCATCAATCTATCTATCATCTATCTATCACCTGCATATCTGACCATTCATATATCCATCTAGCAGTATGGCAGCACTGGAGACTTTTACTCATAGCCACATGAAGTTAGATATGAATGTGGAGATGAGAGATATTTAATAACTCTTTAACCTTGGCACATATTTAAAATGCTTCCTCCTCAGGCGTTTGAGGGATCTGAACACAAATTTAAGGTGTGTCTAGGGTTATGTAATGAGTTTGCACATATATAGTGAGACTAGTCTGAGAAATTTTGTAAAATACTGTCTCAAACTGGACGTTACACATTGGCCATGGAATTGATCCCAGTGAAAAAAGGGTTTTCCTTGCATTGGCAAAGTTTTGGGTTCAATTCTTGGCAACATTTAAAACATTGTTGGGGAGGTGAAGAAGTGGCTCAGCAATTATAAGTGCATCATGCTCCACCACAATGGCCTTTAACTCCAGCTCCGAAGGATGGCCTATGTGGCCACCCACCCTCATGTGTGCTGCGCCAGCACAGCAACTGTAGTTCTTCTGAGGGACGTCAGGATTAACACACAACACAACTTCAGGTTCTGCAGACAAACCTTTATTCCACTTTCTCACACAGTATATATATTTCTCAGCAGGGGAGGCCGAGCCAGCAAAAGCAGGAAGCTTGTCACCGTAACTCACATGTCTTAGGGGTAAACATCCTTAGAAACATTGCTGAAAACAACAGATTGTTCCTTTTATTTTTCCTGTTTTCAACCAACCACAAGAGTGCAAAAACAGATCAAGTGGGTGCGTGAAGGCCTGTCCTCAAGGGACCCAACAATGTGCACATAGGTGTGCTCCCTCTCACATATACATAAGGAAGAATATACAAAACTTTTTTAATTACTCAAATCCCAAATCACTACATCAAAATAAACATTAACCCAATTTAAGTACTTTTGTCAATATTTTAATTAACAGTTGCATAATTAGAATGTAAATGTGCTTATGAGGAGATTATTACTCTATCAATAAGCACTGGTCATTAATTCCTGCATTTTTAGGGCCACAGAACTTCAAACACTCCTATCCTAGTGTTCAGCCAACCCCATCTCCTATTGTCATGATGTAGAAAATCCCATTCCTATCTGATTTCTTGTTTTCTAGTCCTGTTTGAACTAGTATCATGTTTTCTCTCCTCTTCATAGGACTTTCCCCATGCTCCTACATGTATAAATGAAGACTTCTTAAAAGTACTCCAGCACTATCAATGGTCCTGTCCTGCCTATGCTAATTTCTCCAACAGCTCTGTCCTTTTTTTTTTGTAGCTGAAAATTTTAGGAAGGTGTATGGGTATGGGTATGATCCTATATCTTATTCACTTTTTCTTTTCTTTTTTTTTATTCTTATTGAACTTTGTTTTCTAACACTCTGCTGCACTTGATTTGATAAGGGAACCAGCTATTTTCTCGTTTCCAATGCTAAGGAATACTTTTCCTTTGTGTTTTTACTGAAATGTCTTAGAGATGTCTTCCCTAACAGCATGCCTCAAATTGTATCACCTGTTTCCTTTTATCCCTTTGCTTCTTAATATATCTTATATTATTAGCTTATGGTAAATATATCCTTGCCTATTTAATGATATGAGGTAAATGACTCCCAAACTTACTGGCTTAAAATAGCAAGCAGTTTTTAAACCCATCATTATGCTGAATCAGGCATTCAAAAGCATCTTAGCTGTACATCTCTCCTTCTAGTTCTCTCATGAGTGTGTCATCAGGAGATTGAGCATTGCTGAGATCTTGATGAAGGCTGTGGAAGAGAAACCACTTTCAAACTCATTCACATGGCTGACTGTTGGCAGGAAGTCTAATAGGTCCCTTCATAGAGCTGCATAAGTGCTCTCCAAATGTCAGGTAATTTTCTCCTATTATAATAATCCAGGAGGGTGAGTCAAGGAAAAGAGGCAGCGTGCTGTGACCTAGTCCCAGAAATGGCATACCTTCTTTACCTTATTCTATGTTCTACCTTAAATCACTAACACCATTCTGTATCTAGTGGCAGGGATATTAAGCTCTACTTACTGAAAAGACAGTCATCAAAGAATTTGTAGGAATTCTTTAAAGCCACCACACTGCAGGGAAAATCGTGTCTTTAGTGCTTGATGGATAAGGCACCTTATAAAAGCTGTTGAGTGAGCAAATCAGTTGATTTTTCTCTTAGGCAGTGAAGATACAGATGATGGAGTTCCCTGGCCATAGGATGGGATTCTGATGTGCTAGCTCTGAACTTTGGATTTGTTCATTTATATGAGCCTCAGTGTCTTTGTCTACCACCTGCAATACCATAATTACCTCCTTTACTGGGTACTGCAAGAGTTCAGTATGATTGCCTATCTGAAGCAACTCAAGTGTTCTTCACAAGGTAAACATGCAAATGGTAGATCTAGCTAATCATTTTCACTCCATTTTCCCAAGTTAATCTCCACAAACTGCATTTTCATACTAGGTATTGTGAAACACTTCAATTCAACCATTATTGCAATAAACTACATATGTTCACAATTTATTTCGAACAAAATTCAACTTGTAGTATTCCTAAAATTTTCTGAAGGAGCTATATAGTCTCTAACTATTAGATCCCCCAAGTTAATTCTAGTATGAAACCATGATGAAAAGTCAACAAATGTTCCAGATGGAAATAACTTTCAGTAGGATAAATAAATGCTGTGTAGATGCTGTCTAAATAAATATATAAGATGATACTCTGTGCTAGATGGAATCTTGATGTTTTGCTGTGGTTTCATTTGTCACCAAGAGAAATTACAGTGCTATATATTTGGGAAATTATTCAGTACTGAGAAGATAAAGTCATGTGGACTTTGTCTATGAAATAGCACAGCTCGCAACCTTAACTAAACAAAAAGCTACAACAAAAAATTTACCCATCTATTCTAATCTCATTATAAATCCTCTAATGAAATTATTTTTTAAATAAAATTAAGTATAATTTACATGACGTTAAAAGCTCGAATTTTAATTATATAGTTACAATGTAGTACATTACATGAGCTCAACTTCTGAAGAAATCCAGGTGGGTCACTTTCTCATCTTACAATCATCATGGCTCTGGTTTGATTTTCAAGAGCAAGGAAGGAACTTGGATTTGCAAAATACTAACTTTTTTGAGATTCCTCAAAAGGAGCTCCTCTTCCTCACTGTTCCCTGAACTTTAGGTACAGAAGTGTATTGTAGATTTATCCACCAAGACTGGGCTCTGCAACTCAACATTTTGATTGGTTGTGGTTTTCTGTAGTGGTCTTTGTGGCAAAGAAAAGTTGAGGTAATATATACAGATAGCATTATATGGATTTAACAGGTTGTATTTGGGAATATATATGTATATCGAAATACATATATGTATACAATTAGAATTAACAAAAAAAAAGGCCCTGAATTTGAAGGAGCCTGGGAAGGGTATGTGGGAGGGTTTGGAGGGAAGAAAGGAAAGGGAAAAATATTCTTGTAACTAAGGTACAATCTCGAAAATAAAATAAAATTATCAGCCCCTTCCCCTGACTTTCAGAAATGCAATGCAGATTAAGCCTCAGTTTACCCACTGTGAAGTGAGAAAATTGTGATATTTTCAAAGGCTCCTCTTTGGTTAAGGGTTGCTTCTGTGTTCTTAACTCTGGTACATCCATCCTGTCCTGTTTTCAACCTGAAGAGCTCCCCTGACTCTTGGACCAAATGATAAAAGTCTCTGGGCAAGGTAGGGGATATTCATGTCCCTGGAAGCATTTAACTTACCATTTCTCAAACATGAACTCATTAATTATGCCCACAAGCTACAGACAGTGATGTATAGAAGGCAGTGGTGCTGATGTATTAATGTATGAAAGAAACATGGCCTCTAGGAATTTCATGTATGTGTCCTTCATTGAGGAAGCCTTTCTTTCTGATCATATCTTTCAATTTTCATTGGCAAGATCTGAAACAACAAAGTGATAGTGACCTCTGCTTCCCTGCAAGTGTCATTGTGATCCAATAGCATCCAACCTAAAGATGGCGGGGATATTCTCCTGTGGGAAAGGGGTAGAGACTTAAAGTCATCTGTGTGACTGGGTTTTGTTTCAAGTTGTTTTTATAGACACCTTGCTGATCGTTCTCTTGCTTCCTTTAAGTAGTGTAATTCCTTATCCTTAAGCATTGTGTTTATCGTAATCCACTTATGGCCTCCTGGGTCACCTTAGTTCGAGAGTTGGCAGTAATCCTGCAGCACCCCTGTGACAGATGCTCTCAACTAACTGTTCCCTTGGATTCTTTATCATCAACTCCTTAGAGGTGAATCCAGTTTCCGTAGATTCTTTGTTGTTATTCAACTTAGCTTCTTGCACACTTTTCCTAGATAAAATTTAGAAATTTAAGGAGGAATGTGTAGGCAATAGTTTATTTTTAAAATTCTTTGATGTCTGCTATTCTTTAGCAAATTACTGTGAAAGAAAGAAAACTGGAGTATATAAGTTGAGCTGCACAAAGTTGTCAACACTTGACCAGTTTTATACCTTTCAATATCAATTTCATGTGACTCAACCACCATAAAGATAATAACGTTCCCCCATGAAAAAGTGACCGTTAAGCACATCTTTTTGAGTCTCAGCTATTCACCTATAAAATGAGCTTGGCTGGGAAAACTCTAGAACTTTCTAACAGTAACAGTCTTGATCTGTTTATGTCTTTTCTACAGCCTCTTGTTACAAAGACATACATAAGAAATCTCCCTTTGGATATTTTTTTCCAGGAGGTTTTATGTCTTTAAAAAAAGGACTGGGGTCTCAATATGTATTCCTCACTATGTATTCCTCACTATGTGTTCCTCACTATGTATACTAAGCTAGCTTTGAACTCAGATCTGCATATCTCTTCCTCCCACATGCTGAGTTGATGATGCATATCTGCATACCTGGCCCTATGTCTTTTTAATATTCCTTTTCTTTTTTTCATGCTTCTTTGCACTGCTTGAATTGAATCCAGAACCTTGGGCATATCATGTAGTCATTCTACCATGATGCTGTTTTTTTCTTTTCTTTGCCTTATTAGACAAGTTAACTTCAGCTCCGATGTGTGTTCCCTCTTTCAACAGCAGCCATAACAATGAGGTGACCATTTCTGCTGCACACTTTTTCTTGACCACTCTCCATATACACGGGGCTCTGTGAGAGATGAGAATCATTTCTTGTGCAAACCCATGTTTTTATTCCTGTAAGTAATAACTTCAACTTCAACTACTTTTTCTTATCTCCCATTGCCTTCATGGCTGCTTTCAACTCAGACTCTTGTCTCCATTACAGCTGGTCGTCTTCTGTATGTATTTTCTCTCTTCATCCTTGCATTCACTTGGCGAAACTCTAATCTTGGTTTTGTTCAGTCCTTCACCCACACTTGTCTGCACTCCCCCAGTTAAAGGCAGATGGAGAAATGCTTTACATTCAGGGCCACCAACCACTTCCAGTCCTCACAGCTGCTGCATAGCTGATTGTGTTTCCCACATCCACTCGCTCTGCTGATCTTTAATTAGTCACTGTATACCTTCTCTTTTTCTCTCATTCCCACCCTCAGGAAAATCTCTTGCTTTTTGAGTCACTAAGAAAAATGAAGCGACCAGAAAGGGATACAGCCATGAGCACCATAGGACCATCCTCATCTGTACCCCTGCTCTCAGCCTTCATTCCTTTTATGCACAATGCACCATCTCCACTCCTTGTGACTCCAGTCCCTCTTATGTTGCTCATTGTCACCCTACCTGTTTTCTGCAGAGAAATAACTCTATGCTTCTCTCTGTCTCTTGCACTGCTACTTTTTAACCACACACTCTTAGTTTTCCTAAGAAATAAATTCTCTTTACAACTTCAGCCCTCTGTAACTACCACCCCAGTTTCCTCCTATTCTTTAGAAAAAAAAATTCAAAAGACACATGTATACACATTTTCAGGATCACATCAGTCCACAGCCTCCTAGTTCTATTTTCTCCCACTAGTCACTTAATGACTTCTTTTACCCCATCTGGTTTTGAAGAGCTCCTTGCTCTACGTTTCATCTCAGTATCAGAAGTCACATCAGATGGGAAATGTCCAGTTGCTGGTTTAAAGCAAATTACGATATGAGGAAAAGGTGGTCAAATATTTGGAGGACAGGCAAAGCCCTTCCATTCTATCATCTTCACTAAAGCATTTCAATTTACTCTATACTTAAGATACGCTCGCTAGTCCACAGCTGAGCTAAAGGTACATGAAGCCTCTCTAACTGGGCTTGAAGGAAAGCTTGGGGGACCTTTGTTCTCTTAAATCTCTTTAGTTCACAATTGTCAGTTTCAATTTTGAGGGGGAAGAGTTCAAAGCATCATTGAAAAAAAAAAAGAGGGAGAAAGCTACAGCCAGAGCTGATGCGTTATGTTAAACTCAAAGTCTTCACCCTGTGGCAGTTTTGCAGGGAAGTATTTTTAGTTGTGATGGCTTAAGGGGCGAACATGTCACAGGGACACCTGTGTGTTTATGCAGACTGACAGGGTTGGAAAGGAGCTGTTAAAAATCCTACCGTCTGTTTCCATGGCATGTTTTTCTTCACAGACAGACTACAGATAATGCTTATTGTCCTGATTAAAATAAATGACAGCTCCATCTCCATACTTTGAAATATGCCCTGCTGCAGCGTTGACTCATCAGTGCTCTCACAGGTTAAGCTGTGCCTCCATACACCTATGTTTTCACTTCCCTGCTGATACTAATTGAAGTGGATGTGCTCTACTGTACTGGTGTTCAGTCAGATCTTCAATCCTTGTAAACCTTTAGCCTCATTATATAAATGGAATACTTCCCAATGTGTTATTTTGCAGTTATTCATATATTATGACTAGGTATTGAATATATGCACCAGTTTAAAATGGTTCATAGTTTCTGATCCCTTAAAATCCTTTTATAGAAATAGACAGTGCAATCAGAATGTAGAACTCAGCCGGGTGGTGCAGGTGCATGCCTTTAATCCCAGCACTCAGGAGGCAGAGGCAGGCAGATCTCTGTGAGTTCAAGGCCAGCCTGATCTACAAGAGCTAGTTCCAGGACAAGCTCCAAAGCTACAGAGAAACCCTGTCTCAAAAAAATGAAAATACATAGAACTGAGATCTATAGGTAACTTTGAGGACATAACTGGGTAAGAGTTATCCCCTTTAATTTCAAATGAAAATAAGAAAGGGGGAACTTCCAACAGGAAAAGCCTTTGTGGTCTGAGTACATTAGCAAGAAGTAAAGGCAAGAAACAGGGTGATGGGAGGGCCAGAGAAGAAGATCAAAACAACCCAGCAGGTAGTTCTTGGAACCCCAACATTGTCTGCCAATATAACATGAGGGTCCTGCTTGTTGGGGTTTCTGTCCTGCCCAGTACCCCATAGCCGGCAAGCCCCAAAGAAAATCACACAGAGGTCTACATTAGGTTATAAACTGATTGGCCCATTAGCTCAGGCTTCTTACTAGCCCTTATAACTTATATTAATCCATTGTTCTTATCTATGTTAGCCACATGGCTGGTACCTTTTCTCAGCGAGGCAGCTTACATTCTGCTTCTTTGATGGTCTGTGCAGGAATGCCAAGGAAGCTTCCTGCTTTCCAAATTCTCCTGTTCTCCCCTCTACTTCCTGTCTGGTTTTCCCGCCTATACTCCCTGCCTGGCCAATCAGCATTTATTTAAAACATAATTGACAGAATACAGACAATTCTCCCACACCATGCCAAGGTACACATTTTCTTTGTTCTTCTGCTTTAACTGTGCACGGATTCTACTCTGCCACAACTGGTTTCAGGCACTATGGAGTCCACCTTCAGTGAGATGGAAAATCCAGTGTTCTAGATGGGAAAGAGGTAGCTACAAGTGCAATTTCAGATGGAGGTGGATGGGATGGAAGCAGGTGTGGATGGAGAGGCCGGCTGCTTTTGAAGAGGTTAGTGTGCCTAGCAGACATGATTTAATAAACCAGATAAGCATAACTTTGTTGTAAAGCATTTACCCTCACAGCCACTGTCCCTCACAATCCTTTCAAACTTTTTCTTTACAGTGAAGAATGACTTTATCTCCAGTCAGAATTATTTTAGCAAATTTTTTCCTTTTGGTATTTTGAGACATGGTTTCTCTGTGTAACAGCTTTGACTGTCCCAGAACTCACTTTGGAAACCAGGCTGACCTTGAATTTGAACACATCAAGACCTCCCTGCTCTGCCTCCCCAGTGCTGGAATTAAAAATGTGTGCCACCACCCCTGGCTACTTTAATGACTCTTAATCTAACAAAAATAATATGTGTTCCTTCTAAAAGAGAAGGACCAAAGTGGGTTCCAAGATAGGAACACTGGATCAACTAATTATCACCTCTGATTGCATTAACAACAGGGTGTTGCTTCTCACCCATAGACTGTACTGACATAGCCAATACAGGCTGCCATAGTTCTGTGGGTCAGGGCTTGTAGTGGGAGAGAGGGGTCACTCATCCTGGCCTACCAGAACCAAAATAACCACACAGAAACTATATTATTTGAATCACTGCTTGGCCTGTTAGCTCTAACTTCTTATCAGCTAGCTATTACATATTAATATAACCCAATTATATTAATGTGTATATCACCACAAGATCGTGGCCTACCAGCAAAGTTTCAGCACGTCTATCTCTGCAGCAGCTCCATGGCGTCTCTCTGACTCTGCCCTTCTTTCTCCCAGCATTCAGTCTAGCTTTCCCTACCTACCTAAATTCTGCCTTGCTATAGGTACAAAGCAGTTTCTTTATTCATTAATTGTAATCACAGCACACAGAGGGGACTCCCACATTAGGGGCTTATACAACTATCTGTTGCTGTGGGAAGGAAAAGAAAAGCTACTCTCTTTTGTGTGTCTATGTCTTGATTTCTTCCTATGGATCTGATACAATGTTTTCTGACCTCTGTGGACACTTACATTCTTGTATAAACATAGAGTGTGTGTGTGTGTGTGTGTGTGTGTGTGCGCACACACACATCTTTTAAAATTTAAAACAATTACTTTAAAAATTTTAACAAGGAAAACAAATACATATATCTTAAAATGTATATTCATAAGTCAGATAGTGGTGGCACACGCCTTTAATCCCAGCACTCAGGAGATAGAGGCAGGCAGATCTCTGTGAGTTCGAGGCCAGCCTGGTCTACAAGAGCTAGTTTCAGGACAGGCTCCAAAGCTACAGAGAAACAGTGTCTTGAAAAACAAATATATATATGTGTGTATGTGTGTGTATGTATGTATATGTATATACATATATATGTATATGTGTGTACACATATATATATATATTCATGATATATTTGTTCACAATGAATATTCCCAGCATATTGAAGAAAAAGCAGGATATAATTAGTACCCAAGAAGTTTCTCATATGCCACCTCCCTGTTTCTTTTACTCATTACATTAGTGATACCTACTGTGTATTATTTTGAAATTATTTTTCTTGGTGTATCGTACTCCTCTTTCAATTCTCTTGTGGACTTGCAAGAACAGTGAATAGTGCTACAATACACATGTGAGTGCCTATCTTTTGTTGATCATATATACATATTTATTTTGGAATATATAAAGTTATATATATATAGTTTTAAGAACAAGAAGCCCTTTTTAGTTCTTACTTCTAATTTCCTTTGTTTCTATGTATCAGTCTTGGGTCACATGCTTGCATCCTAGTAGCAGCAGAAACTGGATAAATAAGATAGCTAGGTATCCACTGTTGAGAATTACCAACCAGCTCTGTGGATGGCAAGAGACAGACAGAGGGACAAGAGGACTGAGCTATAGAACATGAAACTTCCTTGGAGTAAACACTCCATGATGGTCAGATACTAGCCAGCTTACATCCTGTGAGTAAGTACTCTGAACTTCAGCATAAACCAAAGACAGCCAGCCTAGAAAATGAGGGTGTATACTTGTACATAGGGGTATACTAAACAGTTTGTAGCCATTATTTCTCCATCACTTTACAAGTTAGTAGCATTTACAGTTAATAAAATAATTCACCACACTAAGCCAAATATGTTTCTTAGAGAATTCATTGATTAAGAAAAAAAAACTGGTGTTGGCAGACATTTACAATAGTAATGACCTCAGAACACAACTGCTCAGAAGAGTTTATTTCACTCATGCCAAGTCCTTGGCAGATCAAACAGCCCTCTAGCATAGCGGGTGCCACAGTGATTCAGCAGCCTGGGAAGCATGGCTCTTGATTTCAGCTCTCAGTATCTATAGCCATAACAAAGTTGAAGGAGAGACTGAGGGTCATGTAGGGCTTGTTCAGGCTTCTAATAGTGGTGATTTATCAGTTCTATTCTTGGGTTACTGCCTGGGACTCGATCCTTGTCATCTCTAGCTCCAAGGACGACTGGTACAAGGAAAAACATATGGAGATTTTATATAATGCAAATGCTTCCACCACGGAGACCGTCACTTAGAGCCAAATGTTATTTTTTCCACATTTAAATAAATTTGATTGTTCTAAAAAAATAAATAAATAACTGATCCCTCCAACCATATAGCTATCCACTGGTAATGTGTCACCTCAGCACCTCAGAAACTTGCTACTAAGCAATGACAAGGACAGTCTTTTTGTTTGTTTGTTTGGTTTTTGGTTTTTTGAGGCAGGGTTTCTCTGTAGCTTTGGAGCCTGTCCTGGAACTAGCTCTTGTAGACTAGGCTGGTCTCGAACTCACAAAGATCCGCCTGTCTCTGCCTCCCGAGTGCTGGAATTAAAGGCGTGCGCCACCACGGCCCGGCTTGACAAGGACAGTCTTAATGATGAATGTTTCCTTGGCTTGTTATACTGGAATTTCACTCTAGCTCCTGCAGTGTCTTACGAATGCAGATCATTTCACTGGCCATAGTAATACCTAGTCCAGGAAGAGCCATCAATAGATTCATAAAGATTTTGGACAGGAAAGTATTCCCAGGGTCTTAAAAGTGTAGCTCAGATTATCTACTACATTAAAATGGAAGGCTTCAGAAGACATTGCCTTTTCCAACTAATCAAATGTGATACTGCAACAATGGGGAAAACGTGTACAAATAGATGTGACATCTATGTACTTCATATGCCAAAAATGTTAAATATGAACATAACAAGAAAAATAACTAGCCAAATCCAAGTTGATGTCCATTCTACACAAAAAAGGCAGAGCTTTTAAAATGGCAATGTCTCATCATCATGGTACCTGGATAAAAGGAGATCAGGAAATATGATGATGAGATGTAGTGTGTGAGTCTAGATCTGAGTTTGGAGGAAAGAAGCTGTGAAGGACTTTAGGATGCAGTTAAGGCTTCATTATAGACTATATACTCAATAATAACACTATATCATTTTAAATTTCCCAATAAGGATCAATATAGTGTGATTATGTCAGGTAAATGACTTTGTCTCATGAGAAATAATATCAATACTTAGTGAAATATTTCTATGATATGTATGAATATATATATGAAGATACTCAGAAGAAAGCATATGCATATATGTACATATGTGATTATGAATGTGGGTAATTATGTGTCCTAATAGACACAGAACATAGGAACGGAAAGAGTGAGATGGGCTAAGAGATCGCTCAATAGCAAGGTGCTTGCTATGCAAGCATTGAGAACTTCATTATGGTCACTAGAGACCCTTTAAAATGCCAAGGACCATGGCATGCATCAACCCAAGCTATGGGGATGTGGAGACAAGATGGAAAGATCTCTGAGGATTGCCGGGTCACCAATTTAGCCAAATCAGTAATCTCGAGGTTCAGTAAAAGACCCTG
>JAQHUG010000009.1:3657643-3671300 GCA_028555095.1 Dicrostonyx torquatus | reverse complement strand
AATGAACCAAATGGACTTGATAGACATCTATAGAACATTCCACAAATTATAACTGATTTAGTTATTTTTGCTCTGTTAAAAAAGAGATAAATAGACTTGATTTCTTCAAGAAATGTGTCTTTTTAGTGTTTTCCTATTTATGGTGTGTTTTCAGAGGTTAAAGAGACAAACACTTGCATCTACAACTAAGAATAGCTTCCTTTCTGGAAGAAAGGTTGAGTAGTAATTGATAAATGGCAATGTGTTCAATATTAATTATCTAATTTGTTCAACATCCATTTATTGAAAATACTTAATAAATCAGTGTATTGATAAGCCAGGATGCTGTCAATCTTTAATTTCTCCTTCAGAACTCAGCTGCAGCTGGTACAGTAGGATGTGGAAGTGTGTTGCTTGTGTTTCCTCTGGGGGCTGGTAGGATACAAATCCATAGAGCAGTTTACCAGCTGTGTGGGACATGGGAATTAGGGACCCTCCCTGGGTGACACTCATAGTGGGACTGCCCAATAACACTCAGAAGTGATTGTTAACCATACAGGTGTTGCATTGAACAGTGTAGAGATGCACAGTCAACGGAACATAGAAATAGCATGCCGGTGCTATGGAATAAAGGAAGCATTTGTGAATTAAAAGCAGCTGCTGAAACAGCTGGGAACCCAAAAGCACTGGGGAGTTAGAATAGGAAAGCTTAGGTAATTTCTTTTTAGAAGATGGAATTCTGAAGAGGCTGAGGTCTAGGGCAGTGCTATGAAAAAGTTGAACTTGTCCCATAGTTACTTTGTTGAATATCTCAATCGTCACCATAGAAATTTTGCATGATGGATGGAGATAGAGCCAGAGACCCACATTCATACCAGAGCAAGGGATCGTGCTACCAAGGTCCAGTGGAAGAGCAGAAGGAGGGAGAAGATGAGCAAGGATGTCAGTTCCGTGAGGGACTGGCCTATCAACAGAGACAGTGGGCTTGATCTATTGGGAGCTCATCAAATCCAGCTGGACCATTACTGAGTGAGCATATGACCTAACTGGACTCTCTGGATGTGACCTCCAATGGGGACTGACTGAGAAGCCAATGATAATGGCACTGGGACCTATCTCTTCTGCATGTATTGGCTTTTTGGGAACTTATCCTATATGCATGCACATCTTCTTAGACCGAGATGGGGGGGGAGGGCCTTGGCCTTCCCATAGGGCAGGGTATCCTGCCCCATCTTAAGGAAGCAGGGGGAGGGTGGTGGGGTAGGGGGGGAGCGGGAGGGCCGGGAACAAGGGGAGTAAATGTAAATTTTTCTTGTAATAAAAAAATTCATTTAAAAAAAAAAAGAAAAAGTATGGCCCACGGACCTGTCCTATGTGCAACCTCTCCCACTCAGCAGGGAAACGTGTTCGTTTAGACTAACTGGAAGTCAGTTAGTTTATTCAGCATAGCTGACTATTTCTCTCAGCAAGAAGTTCTTGATGAGGGAGGTTGTTACCCATCAAAGAAAAGAGTCTGCCTTGTGTACTGTCCAATTTGAGTAGAAAGAATTGGGTGGATAATGAATGTGTGGCCAGCAGAAAGCAGGTGAGTGCTTTTTCTGTGCGATGGCACGATACGACTTCACATTAACATTCATTTCAACACTAATATTTTAATTCATATATTATTTTAGGACCCCTATTGAATATTCTTTTTTTCCCACAAAGACCGGACAAGTCTAGGTATAAAACAGTTTTCTTAGACCAACACAATGCTTTATGTTAAAATATTTGCTACCGAGTCTGACATCCTGAGTTTGGTCTCCAGGACCTGCATAGTAGCCGAAGAGAACCAACTATTGCAAGTTCTCCTCTGAGCAACAGAAATATATACACAACGGCACATGTTCCACCTCCCCAAATAATAAACAGATAAACACATAAATAAAAGGGCAATAAAATAGTTTTTTTAATTCTTAGCTAATTCTTAATTTCTTTATTTATAAGATATTTAAGATAATCAATGTAAATCAACATTTTCCAAATTCATAAGTAAGAAATTATAAAATAACAATATACTCAACTATCATCTTATTTTTAATAATAATTATCCCATTAGAAATCTGTTTATTCCATTCAATATTTATCTTAAGTGAATATTGATTGAGCTATTTTTATCTCAGTTTTGTATATGCAAGTGAGGTCTTTAGAATTAGAAGTACTTACAGAAAAAATAATAATGATAGTGATATCTAGTAACAGTAATAGAAGAAGTCATCAGCTTTTCCTGTCTTTATTTATGGTGTTCAAAATGGGATGACTTAACTATCATTCATTCAAGTATAGTGCCAAAGTTAAAAACTAAAACTGGTTTTGATCATAATGAATTTAAACTAGGGGAGAGAGTCAAAACTCACTTGTAAGAATGAAGTAATCTATAGTATGGGGCTATGTAGTACAAGCATCTCAAACCTGCCTGTGATGATGACCAGGAACTAGCACCAGCATGATGTTCAAACCCCTCAGAATTGGTAGCATTTCTGAATTTTAGTTTATAGATGCTTAGCCATTAAAGCCCATACAAGTTATCCAAATTCATACAACATCAGTATTTGGATAAGATATACGATCTCCTCAAAAGATTCCATCTTACAACTGTAAAAATGGCCAAGATCAAAAACACTGATGACAACTTATGCTAGAGAGGTTGTGGAGTAAAGGGAACACTCTGCATTGCTGGTGGGAGTGCAAGCTGGTACAACCCCTTTGGATAGCGATATGGTGATTTCTCAGAAAATTAGGAAACAACCTTCCCCAAGACCCAGCAATACCGCTTTTGGGTATATACCCAAAGGATGCTCAATCATACCACAAGGCCAAGGGCTCTACTATGTTCATAGCAGGTTTGTTTGTCATAGTCAGAACCTGGAAATAACCTAAATGCCCCTCGTCCAAAGAATGAATAAAGAAAATGTGGTACATTTACACAATGGAGTACTACAAAGCACATAAAAAAATGACAACTTGAAATTCGCAAGCAAATGGATGGAGCTAGAAAACATCATAATGAGTGAGGTAACACAGACCCAGAAGGACAAATATCATATGTACTCACTCATAAGTAGCTTTTAGATATAAAGAAAACCAGTCTACAAATCACAATCCCAGAGAAACTAGACAACAATGAGGGCCCTAAGAGAGATATACATGGCTCTCATCTACATGGGATATAGAAAAAGACAAGATCTCCTGTGTAAATTGGGAGCATGGGGACCATGGGAAAGAGTTGAAGGGGAGGGAAGAGGAAGGAAGAGGAGCAGAGAAAAATGTATAGCTCAATAAAATTAATTAAAAAAATTAAAAAAAGATCTCCTCAAAAACTGACTATGACATAAACCAAGCCCTTCCTTTGTTTCTGATTTCCAGGGACATGACATGACTGAGAAAAGAATTACTCAATAAAATATGTTTGACTAAACAGTATATACACATTCACATTGATGGGGCTTGACATTTACATACCCCCTTTTTTTCTTAGTTTTCTTTGTAGATCTTGAGGATTTTAGCACTCCTTTTACTGTTCTTCAGTCATGTAACATTTTACTGTATAACATGAAGGGCATGGAGTGTTACCCAAAGCTTGCTAAAATGCAGATAATTACATGCAACCTGAAACCTACCAAGCCAAGATGTGTGTGTAACAAAAGCTCCATGTACTCATTACCATTAGGTATCTGTGTAGAAGTCTATCCTCTATAGCTGAAGAAAACACAGATTATTTAGAATACTACATAACTGCAATGATAAATTAGGTTGCTCCTTTTGTATCCCTTTCTCCAAGAACTATAGATACTGAGCCTACCATCTAGCATTTGCTGAGTGGAACAGCTCTTAGAGAATGTTTTCTCCCTTCACAGGAACTGAGTCACCGACATTAAAGTCCATCTTCTCACAATTGTATGTCAAATTAGCTCCATATGTTACAACTAAATGTTGCTTTTTGATGTGTCATCACTCTGAGTTAAAGATGACACGCAAAGAGACAAATGTATCACTTGATGCCTATGACTAAATGATAGCAATTTAATAAGGAATAACTTGGTACCGACAGCTTTCAATTAAGTGATGAAACTGAGAGAATGAAATAGCCCGAATATGCCCAATATAATTAATGATGTCTCATCATTGGCTTTGTTATGTATGGGCTTCTCACTTTTCCTCAGAAATTGCTGCAGCTCAAATTGAGTGCTAAAAAAATACTCTGAAAACCTGGCTTGAGAAGAGGAAAGGGCTGATTCTTCTTTCAACCATGTTTACCTCTGTGGAAACTTCCTCAGCAGCTTGTCCACAGGGAAACTCAACAGCTCATCTCCCAAGAGGCCTCTCACAAATCAGGAACCGAATTCTAGCAGCACAGAAAGCAAAGCTTTAAATTGTGATTAATGGGAAAACAAAGTAAGAGCCTAGCCTAAGGACTGTGGAGGTACCAACCATCCCAGCAAAAGCAAGTTGAGACAGGCTGAAGTCCCACCACACCATAGACGACCTTGAGTAGACATAAATTAGAATAGAAGATGATGATTCTACTGCACATATTTTATACATGTGATGGATTTCTCCCACAACATTGCCTTTCAACAGAGAGACACATCCACAGTGTTTGGCGAGGCTTCCGAGTCCATACTCTTCCCGTGTAGTCACCAAGTTCTGTTTTATTTCAGACTCTTTCTTTCTGTAGTATCTAGATTTATTTATCCATCTATTAAATGCATTTGGTGCATTGCTCTTTAAAGAGGATGCCAATTTAATCAGAAAAGTCCTCCCTGTTAATGAGCTAAAATGATCTAGCTGGGACATAAGGAGCACAAGCCAGTTTGCCTCTTGAGTAAGCTTTTAGAAGCTGAAGGCATTTGTTCTAGAAGGCATATGGTTTTCTTGGACTTTTGTCTCCATTTAATGAGGTCTTAGAGCACCTATAGGTTTTGAATTACTGTGGCTACTATGACCAATTACTTTATTTGTAATAATTTCAAACACTAGTTCATTCTTACAGCCCAAAAGCCACAAGATTGAAGCTGGCATCAATGGGCAGAAATTAAGGTACCACCAGGGGCCACTCCATCTAAAACCTCTTGTAAGGAGGTCTGCCCCTTGCCTCTTTCAGCTTCTGGTAGTTTTCAGTATTTGTGGTCACAATTCAATATTCTAGGTTAGTATCTTCAAAATTCTAATCACATATCTTCTCACTGTCTCTTTCAAAGCATTCATGGGTATACTTGGATAATACAAATTAGCCATCCAAGCACCAGGCTCTTGTTTTCACCTGCAAAGCCTTTGACATAATATGTAATATTCCTAGGTTCTCAAAAGTAGGATTTGACTATCTATGGAGTTACCTTGTTTCAGCTTGACACAGACTCCAAGAAACTTCTCTTTAAGTTTTCACTCACTGAAAAATATTTATGAAGAATACTGGGGCTCCACAAAGACCTTATCCAACAAGGAATCTGAATAAGACATCAGCACAGTCACCCTAACCCAGCTGCATCCCTGGGAGGTCCTGGAACCTCCAGTGCAGCCTGCTAAAACTCTATTCTTCTGTACTGGGATGCATTTTGGTTTCAGAAGAGCCAACATGCACTGTCTACAAGTGGCACTAGAGTTGGTTCAGATGAAACTGTTACTGGTGGTAGTTGATGGCTAGTCTGGATGTTTCTAGGTCCTTCTTATATTGCTCAAAGAGTTATAATAGAGGCACACAAATATTGTAAATTAGTAAGAAGGCTCTATTCAAAAGCAAAATGACAGTACAGGCTGGATATTCTGCCAAGAGTGACAATGGACTACTTGAATTAATAATCCCAAGTTCAGGTCCCCAAGGTACTGTCCACAGCCTTTCTCTGTGGAATGTAAGATAAGGAGGAGTTTCATTTCTAGTGGAGTAGAATACAGGTAGTTCTCTACTTTAATTGACAAATTTGAATAGTATACGATTTTATTTTTTATTATTCACCTTACTTCCTATGCTGCTTCTGATTTTAATCATATCCATGCCCAAGCATGCAAAGGCTTAATATGGTAAACAGGCTTGATTTACTTAAAAGTTTACTCAGTGGACACAGTTCACCTACTGTTCATGTGTCTGACACCAAAACAGGCCAGATGGGCTGATTGTACATAGTTCTTAAGTATGTTTCAATGAAGATGAAACATTAACAAAGAGTTGCCAAGGAGATTAACTTTATTCTTTGAATTACGGTATACATGGACCTCAATATAGGTGGCAGTTGGGGATCTCAGTTGGCCAAAGTCTGTGGTGCTAAGCTATGTCCTATGCTTGCTTGCCTAATAATCAGCCAGACTTATGCTTCTGCATCATATATATCAGAGCAATTACTTAACTGAACTAATTCCCCAACCGAGTGTGTGCCATAAATACATAATTTCCAGGTTAATTGCATGTAAAAATCAAGAGAGATCAGGTGTATGAGCCTTAGATACGAAGTTTCTGGGTCATATCCTGCTGATGAATCTCAGTACAGAGTTTATAATGAAGTCTGTTCTTGGCCATACTAGAATTCACACTGTGACAGCCTCGCAAGGAGGGATTCAGTGACAACCTCACTGTAAATTTTTCTTTTCTCACATATGGATAGTGCTTTACATTTGAAAAATGTTCCTGTATGATGATTACACCCAAAGATTGAGGCACTTTTCAAGATATACCATTCAGAGACAGAGTATGCAAATAAATCATAAGAAATAGCATTTTTGCAATAGACCCACTTGAAATGCTAAGTGAGCACAAGTGTGCATGTATGTACACACGTGTGCCTTGTGTTTCAAAGAGTAGCACTCTAAAGCAAATAACAGGAATGAGAGGCAAGTACCAGGGAATAGTGTCTTCTGTTTGAGCAGAACTTGGTCTATTTGCTTAAAATGAAGATGCCTCAGGGACTTTAGTAAGTAGAATGATCATCGGTGTGTGTAATTTATTTAGATGCCTTTACCATACAAGATTAAAACAATTAAAATCTACTGCCATCTGATGGATGAGAGTGACTTGATAAACTAACATCACTTTTGTTTTTATTTATGGATGCATCTGCCTGAGTTTGGATGGTAACCTTGGCTTTAGAGGCAATAATGAGAGGAAGATGAGTTCTTCCTTATTTTATTTGACTTTTCCACGAAAGAAATAGTGTACACTTGGCTCCTGATATTTGTAATGCCATCTGTCTGTTGCTTTCCATGCTGTGAGCAGATTCACAGTATCATGTGGGTGGGGAGGATCCTTATTAGAATGTTTCCTAAGAAGGTCAACCTTGTGTGGCACTGAATGTCTGTGGGTGATGGGAATAGATAATGCATTGCTTTATCCGGCTTTCAATTCTCTATGCTTTAAGAAGTTGTACATATGGTAGGATCACTGCTGATCTCCAGCCTCTCTTTAGGTCTTCCTAAGGTAAGATTTGAAGTGAGAACAAACATGCAGGAAACTCAAGCAAGCAATTGTCAAAGTCAGAGGTTTGCAAAATCCTGCATACAGGAAAGAAAAGGAGGAGGGAGATTTTCTCTGCTTGATCACTGAGGTCCTATTTAGTTGCTAATAGAAATGGGTAAAGAGGAGATTTTGTGCAAAGCCCCCAAAGTCTTAAGTAGTTGCCTTATTATGCCCCTGTAGACCTGCACCCTCAGCAACTGCCCTTGCCATGAAGCCTAATATTTTAAAGTACCTTGAAGATTTTAAAGCAATTTTAGAGATATTATCACATTTTCTCTCTGGATGAAATATCGAAGTAGTTTGAGTAGGTACTAATTCTCAGCTTATACATGAAAAAAATAAAATTGAGATGTTGAGCAATTTGCTCAATTCATACCATGAGACTGGAGACCATTTCTACAAGAAATTAATCCAAAAGTCATATTTCTAACCATGATAGACATGCTCAAAATCCTACAGCGACTATAGGGCTAATACTTAAGTGGGGTTGGCTTCTTTCTCATGCTTACTACAATTCCACTGCACATGTGGAACTCTGTGGCCAATGTCCCATGACTCTGGCATCTCTAATAGTCTGGCTTCTCCATTGAAATGGTCACTCAGGACCTCTCTATGGGTATCCCAACCTTGCCACACACAGTAACTGGTCTCAGAAGCTTTCCATAAACCCCTCAATCTTACATCTCTGCCCTCAAAACTAGTACTACATGGACAACTATTAAAAGGCCACAGAGCTTTGTTAACATGAGGTGTAGCCAAGTCTCCTTGGACCACAGCTGTATCCACTTCTGTATGCTGACCCTAAGGAAATCCTTTTCAATGCAGTTGCTTTGAAGGATCAGGAAACTCCTTCAGCATAAGTTTTCTGCATTTAAATGAATTTAGATGATGCCTCATAAGAAGATGCCTGTAATGGGTACAGTCTTCTTAAGATACCCTCTCTTCTACCACAGTGAAACTCATGCTTCTCTGCTACCACACTGATCATTTTATCAATTACAGCTGCCTTTTCAATGCCACCCTGAATACGGCATTGCTTTGAATTCTCCCCTGCCAAACAAATCAGTATGTCTGCTTCAAACTTAGCCCCACTCAGACTCTCAGGATATGGGCAGAATGCAGCTAGGCCAAAGTATCAAAAAATGGCCCCAGTCCAGTTACTGTTAGAGTACTTAGCCTCTGAAACTTTATGAGCCGGGCCTTCATCATACACGTTTCTCACAGCCTTCCTCTCTTCTGCTAGAACAGCCCATAGTATTTTTAGGCAATATAACTAACTCTTCCACATTTCAGCCACAATACAGTTCAAGTGGCATGAGAAACACATAGTTAGGTTTGTCACAGTAACTTCAGTCCTCTATTGTAACTGGAGGTTTCTCTCCTGTCCTCCAGTTCCCGAATAACCACTCTGAGGCTTAATTTTAATTCCAAACTGTTTGGCCTTTTACTAACAAGCTATTACAACTTAAATTAACCCAGTTTTATTATTAATCTGTGTATTGCCACATGGCTGTGGCTTACCAGTGATGCTCAGACATCTTACTCCATTGGCAACTAGATGGCATCCCTCTGACTCTGCCTTTTTTCCCCTGTATCTCTGCTTGGATTTCTTGCTGGGATTATTTTTGCCTGGCTATTGGACAAATCAGCTTCCTTATTAACCAATGATAATAAGACATATTCACAGCATACAGAAGGGCATCCCACATTACTCTGTACCAATTTCTGTCTTAGTTCTATTTCCAGCTGCTGTCACAAAACAACCTACAAACGCAACTTATAGGAGACAGGGATGATTTTAGTTCATAGTTTCAGAGCACCGTCAAAAGTCAAGACATTAGGAATTTGAAACAGCGAGTCACATGCTTCTTAGTCAGGAACAAAGAAAAAGAGGGAATGCATGTGTTGCAACCTTCTCCTCCCTCTCTTCCTCCTAGTCCTGCTGATCCTCATCCTCATCCTGCTCATGCTCCTCATCCTCCTAGTTCTCCTCATCATTATCGTCCTCCTCCTCCTTCTGTCTACTTCAGGATGCAGAGTTCAAGGAATGGGCCTATCCATAGCAGTCATTTTTCCCCATGTCAATTAATGTAATAAAGATAATCCCCCCAGACATGCCCTCACAACAGGCTGAACTAGATAATACCTCACTGAGATTCTCTTCTCAGGTGAATCTAGATTGTGTCAAGTTGACAATTAAAACTAGCAATGGCAACTATGATTGCTAATAACATTTCATCTTTCAAAACATTAACTGGAGGACAATAGTGAGGCAGGATTTGGTAGTTTAGTTTGTGACAAATAGGTCTAAACTGATCAAGATTTTGATGTGTCTCAATTGAAGAAGTCTTAGCTGTATAGAGCCCCAGAAACCATCTAAATAGAACCTTTTATTTTCAAACAATTGGGCATGTCTCTAACACATCAATTAATTGCTGCCATAATAATGTTCCATGACAACCTTAAAGCCTCAGTAGCTTTCTGTTGGAAGCTTTTATTGTTTGTGGGTCTTCATTAAGTTAA
Source organism: Dicrostonyx torquatus (assembly GCA_028555095.1). Classification (NCBI taxonomy): domain Eukaryota; kingdom Metazoa; phylum Chordata; class Mammalia; order Rodentia; family Cricetidae; genus Dicrostonyx; species Dicrostonyx torquatus. The sequence continues at coordinate 3,661,315 of JAQHUG010000009.1, read as the reverse complement.
AGATTTTGGTGGTCAGCTCTTATTGTCTTGATTTGGCTGAGTTTACTCATCTATCTACGCTTGGCTGACATTTGGATGCTCAGGATGGTCTCAGATGGGAATACTGGGATGACCTTCATCTGCTCTACTTGGCTCTCATTTTCTAACATGATAGATGAAGCATGTCCTCAAGGTAAAACCGGTAGTGCAAGAGGAACATGTGTCTCTCTAGACCTGGAATAGAAAGCTACTTTCCAGTCTGTTGAGTTGAATACACCCCATGGCTTTGAAGGATGACTGATGGAAAGATTATAAAATCTCTTGTTTACCTACAAGTTATAAATTAAACAAAAAGATAGTCAGGTCTTCCATCTAACTCACACAGATGTTCTTCACATTGTTTCTAAAAAGTCTCATTTGGGCATGACTAAGCTCCCCCACCCCCATATTTAGGATGAGCAAGATATCCCTCCATAGGGAATGGACTCCAAAGAGCCAGTTAGTGCACTAGGGCTAAATACTAGTTCCACTGCTTTAGTGGCCCCACAAAATGCTGAAGCCAACATTCAGAGGACCTAGTTCAGTCTTATGCAAATTCCCCAGCTGTCAGTTCAGAGTCAGTAGACTCCCACTAGCTAGGGTCAGCTGTCTCTGTGGGTTTCCCTATCATGGTCTTAGCCCCTTTGCTCATAATATTGCTCTTCTGTTGCTATGACTGGACTCTAGGTCAGCCCAGTGCTTAGCTGTGTTAAGTGCATCTGCTTCCATCAGTTACTGGATGAAGGTTCTATGATGACAACTGAGGAAGTCATTAATCTGATCACAGGAGAAGAGTAATTAAGTTACCCCCTTCACTATTGCTTAGATTCTTGGAGTTGTTAATAATTATTTTACCCTTAAAATATAAAATGTGGACAAGAGCTCTAAGATGGCTTGAGATGGCAAAAAAAAAAAAAAAAACAAAAACAAAAGATGGGCAGAAGCAAAAGCTGTGACTTTCATAGGGAAGTATCCAAGTTTGATCAGGTCTTTGCTTCCATTTCTGTCATCCAGACTGAGGCACAGTGATAAGGCAAACTTCTATCTAGAGAATTTTCTTATAAGAGAACTCTTCTGTGCAGTAAAAGTATTTTCTTCTAGTAGGCAGGAGTCTCTCGTTAATCAAACTTGCACACTTACTGACTATTCCCAAAGTTGGTGATTCTCTCTTACTTAGAAAGGCTTCGACTCAGACCCCTACAATGGATTGGAGTACAGCAAATTTACTGGCTCATTTTAGAAACTGTTGCCATTCAGTTTTTGAGATAAATTAAAAATATTACTTAGTCTTGGGCAAATGTAGTTTACCTGTTTCTGAACCTTTGCCATTTAAAACTCAGTTTGCATACAATGTAAGGATGGTACTAGAAATTCTCGCAGCTATCATTTAAGTATTTTTCTGATTATAAATAATAAACAGTGTTCCGATACATGCAGGATTCCTCTTATCAGTCTATCACTACCACATAAGAGATTAAATAATGAGATGAATTTACCTAGCTAAAATACATGGTCAAAGAGAGAAGGCATGGAGAGACTAAAAGTGTTTACAAGATTTTTTTAAATAAACTAAGATATAAAATAAAAAGACCTATGTAATCTTTCCAGTGATTGAGTACCACGGGGTTTCAACACTGCAGAAAAAATGGTTGCAGTGTTCACTGCACATCATCTTTAGAAGGCAACTTAAAATTTTATTAAGGTTATCAGAGGCACCTACAAGAAATACCCATTTAATTTATGTGTCCTACCTGGCATTTCTTACTCAGAGGATTCCCAAGAGCCATGTTTTGCATGGCCTCAGGGACTTATATAACAAGGACAATGAATGAATGAAAGACAGAAAAGCTGGGCTCAGGTGGGACACGATCACTCTATTGGCTTACTTGATGAGTGGCACCTGCCACAGCAGCAACCTGGAAACCCAGCGTGTACATCTGAATTGAGGAAGTGGATTTGTTGTACACAACTAAGGAGCTGAGTGCATGATAAGCAGCGGAATGAGGAGTAGGTTTAGTTGATCTCAGTAGGGGGGTCTCTGTAGATGAACAATCTCAGGTTGCAGTCATCAAGAAAAGGGAAGCTGTGATAGATAATTTCCGCATATAGTATCAACATTTACAATGGGATCTAACAAAGACTTTGCATCTTCTTTCAAACTCACCCAGGAAAGGCTTTGCCACTTCCCTGGATTTCTTGATATGCCAGTGTTCATGCTATCAACATATTCCTGCAGGGCTTCATCTGCTCCCCATACTAAAGCCTGGTCTCTATTATACACTAATAATCCCAAGAATAAGAACTACCATGAAAATACATCAAAGATAAATCTTGGAAAATAAGGATAAAAAAAATCTGGAAAGAAGACATTGAAGAAACTGGACCCTCTAAATGTTGTTGACAATTGGGACAGACTGAGGGACTAATGATAATAACACTGGAATTTGTCTCTACTGCATGCACTGGCTTTTTTGGATCCTATTCTCTTTGGATGCATACCTTCCTAAGCCTGGATATAGTGGGGAGAGTCTTGGATTTCCCACAAGGCAGGGTGCCTTGCTTTCTCTTAGGACTGAAGTGGGGGAGAGTCTGGGGCAGGAGGGAAGTCGAAGGAGGGAAGGAAGTGGGAATTTTGATTGGTATTATTTATAAAGTAATAAAAAAAGGAAAAAAGAAAAACATTGCATACCAAAAAGCAAAAATAAGTCTAATACCATAACTCCAATTAGATACATCATTAATACAAAAGAGTAGAACCTCTGAAGTACTGAAACAAAAGATTATCAATCTAAAATTCTGTGGCCAAATATGTATTACAAAACTGAAGATAAAGTAAAAAAAATATTTTGAGACAAAACAAAACAACCTTGATAAAAACAATAAAAAGAAATAGCTAGCAAATGATATTCCTTAACTTAATTTTATCAGTAATCAAATTAAATACAAAAAGATTAAATATCTTATTAAAAGGCAGAGATATTAGTTTGGAACAAAAAATAGCAATGCCCATGTGTTGCCCATTTTAAAACCTTTTAAAATGAAAACAAGAGTAAATCAATGTAAAAAAATGGAATATATATGGAAAGTTTAGATTGTATTTTGGAGCAAAGAATATGAACAAGAGTAAAGTAGGTCATTTGCAACAATAAAAGAAGAAATTCATCATGAAAATAGAACAATCCTAATTATATCTCTGTCTGACAACAGAGATCCAAAACACACAAAGTCAATGATGTTGCAAGAGTAAGGGGAAACAAAATACGGGGCATCAGTGGAGAGGCAGTGCTGTTCAGTGGCTAAAGGAGCAGACAGAAAGTCAGTGGTAATTTCAGTAATGATTAAATACAGGAATGAACCCAGAAAAAGATGGGCAAGAGTTGGGAAATGTGCATGAGCAGATACTCCATGCAAATGCAGAGACGGCAAGGCTATGAGAACACAGCTCAGAGATGACTCTTACCACTCATGTCCTGAGAGATTTAGTTAATAAGTACTTTCTTTGCAAAGTGTACATTAAGTTTTTTTCCTTTTCTTTTCTTTTTCATTTTTTAAATTAAATTTAAAAGAAAAATTTACATTTACTCCCCTTGTCCCAGGCCCCCCCACTCCCTCCCTACCCCACCACCCTCCCTCTGCTTTCTTAAGATGGGGCAG
>JAQHUG010000009.1:3640283-3651934 GCA_028555095.1 Dicrostonyx torquatus | reverse complement strand
TTTAAAATATATATATTCAAATATTTTTAATTTTTAAAATGTCTAAGTGTGTACATGTGTGTAGTATTAGGTCAGTATGTGTTCATGTGTAAATGTAAGTCTGTGTGTGTAGACATGTGTGTGTACTAGTGCATGTGGAAGTAGGGCTTGTCATCCTCAATTGCTTGCACCTTAGTTTTGAGAGAATTTCATGCTGAACATGGAGCTCACTGATTTGGCAAGGCTGGCCAACAAGCCCCAGGGAGCCTCCTGTCTCTGCAGGCTCAATGATGAGATTGCAGGAATGTACCAAAATTCCTGGCTAGCTTCTTAGGTGAGTGCTTAGAATTCAAAATCAGGCAGGTCCTTGAGCTTGTGCAAGCGCTTCACTGACTGTGCCATCACCTAAGCCCACTCAAATTTTTTTCTTCTGTATAATTTTATCAAAGAATTCATTACATTTATATTAGGTCACTTGAAATTATCCTTCAGGTCACTGATATGCTTTTAATTTACTTTATATCTGGTTCTCTGTGTTGTGTTAAATAGCTTTTATTGCTGTCTCTATTGTCACAGATATTCATTTCATGATACCTGTAATGATCTGATCTGTTTTTTAATACACACACACACATACATATACATATACATATATTCAGGCCACAGTTTTCCCTCCTTCCTCTCCTCTCAGTAGCTCCCTCTATACCCACCCACAATCCACTCCTCTTTCATTTCTGTTCAGGAAAGGGCAGGTCTCCCATGGATATCAATAAAACATGTCATATCAAGTTACAATGAGAGTAAGTGCTTCTCCATGTATTACAGCAGGGCAAGTTGACTCAGGATGAGGAGTAGGGTCCCAAAAGCCAGGAAAAGAGTCAGAGACTGAAAAAAAGACAATCAGCGAGCCCATATGGGACTGACCTAGATACTATGCGAATAGGTTACAGCTGTGTAGCTTGGTCTTCTTGTGGGACTCCTAACAGTGGGAATAGTGGCTGTCTCTATTATATTCTTTAGAACACTGATTTGACTCTTTTCCAAGCACATGAAATACCATTATAATCACAGCTTTGAAGTCCTGGATTGCTAATTATTATATCTGTGCTAGTTATGAACTGATTTTGATTAAAGATATATTTTATTTTTATTGGTCATGTTTCCTGGCATTCCTACAGATTAAGAATAGATGCCAGATTGAAGGATGTTGTACTTAGGGATATTAGAATCTTGTATTCATCCTACTGTTTTTCAAACTGAATATTGAGCCCAAGGACTCACATATTGCTAAGCACATGTTCTACTACTGAGATGCACACAGGTCCAAATTCATTAATATCGTTAAGCTTTGTTCTGGACCACAATTAAGTTACATGAAAGCAGTATGACACTATTTAAAATGTGTTTGTTAAAACCATGTAAGAATTGATGCTTCAGATCAGTGGCCTCTTCACACATTAGTTTAATTCATAGCAGAAGATCAGACTTGGTGAAATGCATTTGTTCAATTGTTCACCAGGATTAAAAAAAGAAAAGTTTGTAACTATGTGAGGGTGATAGTTATATTTATTGTGATGAATACTTCCCAATTTATATGTATGTCAAAACAAGTTATACATCTTAATATACACAATATTAGCTTGTTAATTACATATATTCACAATCTCAGCATCAACATCTAATGCTTAGTAAGATTCATCCATCAAAATATGTAATTATGTATTTAATTGTTTAATTAGTTTGAATTATTTTCTTTACTAAGCTATTATTTCTGTGATACTAAAGGGCCATGTCTGATTCATGTACAGTTTACTCTCCAGCTCCTGTGTTTGTCCATTTAAACTCTTGGTAATACTTGTTCGATATCCTTCTAAGAGAGTAAGTACAAGAGTCCAGTAAAGCAAAATCAAAGATACACTTTTAGGAGATACATATTGTCTTTTCCAGATTACTCTACTAATCTAGGGTTATAAATAATAAAATTTGGTAATTGATATCTTTACACAATGATCATGTTTTCTTTCTATTTTAAATTCATCTATTTATTTGTTTATTGGATCATGTTTTCTTAAGGAAGGATTTCATAAACCTTTAAGCTAGCTGCAGCATAGCATATATAAATGATTTCATTTTATTGTTTACTACCCAAAAAATTTTTATTCTGGATATGAATTTAGGTATCATCAGAAGTGGATGAGAGGGGAGGTAGAACCAGAGGGAAGATACTGACACAATAGCACCCATAGATTCTCTATGACCCTTGCATGGAATGCAGTGGGAGAAGAGAGTAGGGGAGACCCACATAACACCTAGGATTATCAACACGATTGGTGGAATCCCATTCTCACTCATCAGAACCCAGGTACTGTACTGTATCACAAAGGTCTGGCAGCAACAGCAATGGTAGTTTGATCCTGCAGTGATGTGGACTATAATGTCAGAAGTTTTGTTCTGGTATTCTAATTGTGTTTCTGCTTTTGCTTTAATTTTTGTTTTTGTTTTGTTTTTCAGTTTTTCTATAGTGAAAATGTGAACAATTTGTAATCAGAGTTTTTAAATATGTCACATTTTCCACTTATGTTAGGTATAAGTTATTGGTGTTATAACTGCAGGGAATACAAATAAAAATCTACCTTAAGAGGTACACATACCAAGTATTATTGGGTGAACAGATAATTTGGCAGCAGCTTAAATGCTTAAACTGCTTTATTGATGTTAGTGTACACATGCTGCTCTAAAAGAATTTTAGACTTACAAACAACGTTAGTTTATACCTTTGTATTTTTGTGAACAGCATTAATATTTGTCTAGAGATTTTATTACTTATTAGTAGTCATTCTAATCTCTGTACCTTTCACTCAATCTAATAAGCCTACAAATCATTTTAATGATTCAGTTGACCCTAAAGAAAATCTTTGCATGTCAGTCTTTAATTCAAATAAATTTTCTAAAGATTAGTTAGCATCAAAAGCTTATTATAAAGTTGTGACATAAATTTTTGATATTTTATATTCTCTTTAAACTTCCTATATTGTTTTATTATTCATGTTACAGAATATACATAATTGTGTTTCTGTTATTTGCTTGGGATGTTTAACAAAAACTCAATGGGTTTTACTCTTTCATACTTACAGACTACAATATTCCTCTATGCAAAATATCTGAATTGCAAATGAGCCAGTTGTCAGTAATATACTTCATCTCCATTGCAAAGCATCTGCTCTAAAGCATACATATTTAAATGTGGAAGCAAAAGTCAATTAGCTGATGTCAGCTTTTGTTCTAACGTAAATTCCTATTAATTTTTTCTGGGAAAAATTTCTTATAATGGTATTTGAAATTTCACTATTTTCCTGTTAGCACTGTCATTACAAAGACTTCTAAATAATCATAATAATCACAAGAAATCATAGATTTATTGGGAGTGGTGATGTCAAATTTCAGACCAAGTAATGATATGTGGTCTAACTAATATATATTAATGATTATTCATTAATGTATTAATAATGTATACATATATAAATATGTATAAATTCTCTTTATACATATGTATGAACATATAAAATTTTATATTTACTAGATATACGTATAGGTGTATAAAGAGAATTTGCATATGTATATAAATGGAATTTATTAGAATAACTTACGGACTGTGATTCAGCTAGTCCAACAATGGCTGTATAAAAGCAAAAAGTCCAAGATTCTAGTATTTCAATCCAAAAACCTGGATGTCTCAGTTGGTCTTCAATGTACATAAGTTTCACAAAGAAATAGGCTCTACTGTCAGTAAGGAATAGAATTGCCAGTGAATGCAAGAACAGCCAGGCGAATAACAAAATTCTCTTTCTTTCGTGTCCTTTATACAGGTGACTGTAGTATGAGGCACGGGCTGTGTTTTCGGCACCCAGCTCCCGGCTGCGGGCCTGCTTTTGGTCCCTGCTAGCTTATACCTGAAATAATTACATAGAAAGTGTATTCATTTAAACACTGCCTGGCCTATTATATCTAGCCTCTTCTTGGCCAACTCTCACATCTTGATTCAGCCCATTTCTAATAATCTGTATTCACCATGCGGATGTGGCTTACTGGCATGAGTCTAACCAGCGTCCATCTTGGGCAGGAGCAGCATGGCATCTGCCACACTTCCCTTACTCCCAGCATTCCATCCCGTCTGCTCCGTCTATCTGATTTCTTCCCTATCAAAAAACCAAGGCAGTTTTCTTTATTTAACCAATGAAAGCAATACAAATGAAGAAGCACCTCCTACACCAGGTGACCAACAGAAAGTGTGGCCCAGATTAAAGATGGATCTTTCCACTTCCTAAGATTGGCATTGAAAATGTTCTTTTCACTTCAAGTGATTTAATTAGAGCAGTCCCTCAAAGGTGTGCCCAGTTGCTAGGATTTTAGTTAATTCCAGATGTAGTCAAGTGGACAGTGAAGGCTACTGAGACCTGCTGGTGCCATCCAAATCAAGATGCATTCATTGTACATGTGACCACGATGGAAATACCAAATGGTATGAAATCATTACATTTTTGTCACACTGGGAAAAAATCATTATTAAAAATCATTGATATTTTTGTTTCTATGATTCACATTTATGGCTCTCTGTCTGACTATGAGACAGTGCCCTTTCCATATAGTATTTAGAGTTCATTAATGAGGTAAGTTCCACAAAAATCTGTTGCTGAATAAAGCCCTAAGTCCTTGGTAAAGTTGTGTCCACCTGAGATTTTTATCAAATGTTGGTATCCACAGAACTCCTAAAACTTTATGGGTTTTTTTTTTTTTGCCTTATTTCATAGCATAGAAGATTTTCCCCATCTTGGCTCTCATTTGGTCTTAGAGAAACATTCCTACCCACCATTAACATGTGCAAATTGCAATTCATTTTTAAAATTGCTTAAAACCGAGTTTTCATCCGATAGACCAAAGATAAGCAAAGAAAGCCAACTAATAATGATTTGAATCCACTAATCAATATTCAATAAAAGAAAAGATCAATTGCTTGGAATGAAGTGGTGACTTGTGCTTGCCATTTTAATATGTGTGCTGTGTTGTGTATTCTTCTCAAGGACACCAGCAGATTGTGGGAGAACCCATATTCCCAGTTTGACATTCTCTCCAGACCCATGCCAGGTGTGGTTACCAGAGACCTTTAGTGTCTGAACGACTCTCAAGCAAGCAAGCACATATTCATCTTCTGATATAAATTGTGTGAGATGATAAATACGTTTTTTTTTTAAAAGTTAGGTTACCCCCTTTTGAGACAGCTTCACTATGTAGTCCTGATGGTCTCAGATTCACTATGTAAGCCAGGATAGCTTCAATTTCATAAAGTTCCACTTGCCTCTCTGCCTTCCCAGCAGGTTTCACCTTAAGTTGTTATGCTACAGTGAAATATTGTTAAAGAGTAGAACTCTCTATAGACATGCTAAATTTGATTATGTGAAAATTGAAATTTTCTTGTGTCATGGCAAGTTTTCTGACAAAATCTGCCATGTAGTTTAAAAAGAGTTTAAGAGAATTAAAACAAACCTTATTGTTTCTTCTTAGATAAAATAGTCATTGTACTTGTTTACTTTAATTTTTATGTTGTCACATTTTAGTTTGTATATATTAATAATTCTTTTGAAACTGCAATCTTGTACATAACTAATTTAATGTATCTGTTTTCAGAACTATGTTTAGGAGAATGTGATTCAGTATTTATATGAAAATTCCCTTCCCTGGTATCATGTGGCATCTGTACCCGTGTGCAGATGGGATGGTAGCCTGGGTATTTACACTTTTTAAAACAAATCATGTTTGAAGCTAGATTTCTGTTGCTCTTTCTATTTTTAAATTGATTTTATTGAGCTATACATTTTACTCTGGTCCCCTCTTGCCCTCTCCCCTCCCCTTCTACCCTCTTCCCTTGCTCCCAATGCTCCCAGTTTACTCATGAGATCTTGTCTTTTTCTACTACCCATGTAGATTAGATCTATGTCTGTCTCTCTTATGGTCCTCATTGTTGTCTAGGTTCTTTGGGATTGTGATTTGTAAGCTGGTTTTCTTTGCTTTATGTCCAAAAGCCACTCATGAATGAGTAATATGATATTTGTCTTTCTGGGTCTGGATTACCTCACTCAATATGTTTTCTAGCTCCATCCATTTGCCTGCCAATTTCAAGATGCTCTTTCAAGGAGAAGTGAATTGTCTCCAGAGCGACTTTGCTGAACCTGCAGTGACACTTGATAATATAGGCAAGCAGATAGGAACTTAACAAGCTGAGGGATTTCGAGAAACCATCACATCTCTTCTTTCCTTAGTCTCCTCCTGGTATCTTCACTGCTCTCCTGAGTCAGAGATCACCAGCTCACGTTCAGACATGGTATCTATGTTTATAAAACAAACTGTGTGTATCCCAGACTAGTCTGAAATTATAGCTATCAGCCACAATTTCATCTTTAGTATAATTATTTTGAAGTTTATCCATTTTATAGCAAGCTTAAAATGTTTCGTTTATGTTTATGCCTGGATGACATTTCATTATATTGATAAACCATATTTTATTCATCCATTGATCTTTAATGGATATTTGTGTTTTTGAACACAAATGCTGGGTGCTCAAAACATTTTTATGTATTATGAATGGTAGCACTATGACTAATCGCACAGAATGGATTATGTTCCTGCTTTCAGATCTTGAGGGTATACACTGATAGGTGGAACTGTTGTGTTAGAAGAACAACCATGTAATGTTTTAAAACATGTAAAAAAAAAAACTATTTAGTTTCAAAGGAGAACCACCAACTGGCATGGTTCATCAGAAACATTAAAGTACATTGGTTGTGTTTCTTGGTTTTTTGTTTTGTTTTGGTTTGGTTTGGTTTGGTTTTTCAAGACAGGGTTTCTCTGTAGCTTTAGGCTTTAGAGCCTGTCCTGGAACTAGCTCTTGTAGATAGACCAGACTGGCCTCGAACTCACAGAGATCCACCTGCCTCTGCCTCCCGAGTGCTGGGATTAAAGGCGTGCGCCACCACTGCCCGGCTTCGTGGTTTTGTATTATAAAAAAATCTAGTATCTTCTATTTGTTTGAAGTACAAATACTGTTTTAAGATGCTAGGGCCACTATTATGTGGCTTAATTAAGTTTGGATTTTTTGGGCACAGATATTTCTAATGTTGCCAGGGCTGGTTTCTTATCAGAGTGTGGGGGTTGAGATGTGATTCTAGTCATATCCTGTTACACACACACACAATCAAGTTCTATCTAAATAATTTCAGGGTCTCCTGTTGAAGGCCCCATTCGGAAACACCACCCTGGATGGGGAATATCATGAATATGTGTGGGTGGTGGCCCTCCGCTCTGCATAGCTCTCCCTCTTTGTACTTCTCCACACCATCATTCTCTCAAGTCCAATGTGTCACATTCTGCCATGTGTCCAATGCCACAGGAAATCCAAGCCCAGGTCCACATGACAGGTGCTCTTCCATTCAGAGAGAGGGAAGAGTCCTCAGACTCCTGAAACGTCACCAGGTTTTGAGGAGACCTATTTCCATTTCCTTTATCAGATCAAGTTTAAATTACTCAAATCCAAGCACTTATGAATTAAAGTAGCATTATGTAAATTAAAATAACCAGTAGTGTATGACACTCCGAATGATTCCGCATGTACATGCTTTCACTTAGCTCTCTGAAAATTTTGTGAGGGCTGCCATTATCTCGGACTTATGTTGAGGAAGTCCACATGCAAAACGAATCAGTCAGTTAAGTTAAAAAAAAATCAAGTTTATCTCAATGGACCTGGAACCTGGTGCAACCAGTATATAAAATCATAAGTGCTTTTTTTTACCAGATCAGAAAATCAGTCTATCCAAACCTGATTTTCACTTTGATTTTCTGTATAAAGAATAGTTACTACAAAAATCAAAATAACCAGTTATCTGTGGTTTACCAGAGAAAAGGAGAGTTTACCTGAGAATTCAGTTTCCAGCCCTTGAACAACATAGTCCTTCCACTGTTCCAGAGGAGTGAAGGGGCCAAATATCCAAGCACGGCTTTATCCTGTAGGAAAGGTGAACATGCCTTTTTAAAAATGAGCTTCATTTTTGTGTGAAAAGAACACCGAAATTGCACTCAGTGCAAATTTGAGGTGATCCAGGTGCAGCATGCAGATCCGTGGGCTCTGAGAAGTTTCCCTGGAGAGGTTTTGCTCTGCAGGTGCATAAATAATTACTACAAAAAATGTGGCCCCATATGCCACAGTTTTCATGCTTTGAATGAAAGAAGATCCATTTTTGAGTGGACTTTGTTTCCAACCCCATCCCTATGTTCCTTGTTGAAATGTTGAGTGTTTTTGTTATGTTGCCTCTCTCCGGTGGAGGCAGAGCACACCTCCTTCCGTTACAGAGAGGAGAGGATGGGACGTGGAGCTCCAGCTATAAATATTTCATTTTTGCAGAGGCCAAGATCACAGAGGGGGCAGTTGAGGAGCAGAAAACAAATCGGAGGTTGCTCACAAATCCTCAGAGGAGGAGTGTATAAAACTGCTCCTGCCAGCTTGCTGTTGCTCAGATTTTACACTGTCAAACTTGGTCAAGAGACCATTTTGTGGCCCCGTAGCTTGCCGGTGAAAGGGAGAGCACACCATATGAGAGCGCTAGCTTAGGCACATTAGGGACCGCAGTCAGAGCTGCTGTGCAGTGGGAGCCGCTGAATATGTATCTTGAGAAAGATGGTCTGTAGTATTTTCTTAGAAAGAGTGTATCCTCATGAAAATAACACTTGAAGAAATAAATTGGGTGTTAGGCTTATTCAGTGAAATCGACTTTTTTTTTTCCCTCCTTGCTCTCCAAAATTTGCAGATTATGCCAGGCAGTGGTGGCACATGCCTTTAATCCCAGCACTTCTGGAGGCAGAGGCAGGTGAATCTCTTGAGTTCAAGACCAACCTGGGCTGCAAGAGCTAATTCCAGGACAGGTTCCAAAGCTACAGAGAAACACTGTCTTGAAAAAATCAAAACAAAACAAAAAGCTTGCAGATTATTAGAAGACTTCAAGTTAATGGAATTAACATCTTTTGTGACTACAAAACTCTCTTGAGTCATGTTTTCCTCACATAACAGCACAGATGCCACATATCAAATCTGCCATTTGCATCCGTGCGTCTCTACACACAGCAGGGATGGGGTGAAAGGTACATGATGCAGCAGATGCTATCAGATTCTGGAATAGGGAGTAAAGAGACTATGCAGGTCTTCCTGTGAACCCCTTAAAACACATTTGCCACCCTTCTGTGTGATACGGAAGACAAACGCCATGGCTATAACAGTGTGGACTACAGAGTTTGATGGGGAAGCTTGATTCTGTTTTGCATAATGTAGGATTTTAAAGTTTTTTGTAACTTTCCAAGATGCCTATATCTCAAAATCAAACAACATTTTATTGACGTTTTTGTACCTTTTGAAAATATGCTACATGTTACTCTGTGTGCTCAGTACTGAGAACCCAAATGACCACAGAACCCTTGAAAACAGTGTTCGTGAGAGCGTACACAAACTCTACAACCAGAGATATCTATTTCCTCACAGGACAAAAATGTAGTTGAGCTAGGAGTTATTCTTTTTTCTTTTCTTTAATTTTCTCTCTCTCTCTCTCTTTTTCTTTAAATTTTTACCCCTGAGCTGGGACTTATAAAAAACAATAACAACAACAACAAAAATCTTTCTTCGCCGGGCGGTGGTGGCGCAGGCCTTTAATCCCAGCACTTCGGAGACAGAGATAGGAGGATCTTTGTGAATTTGAGACCAGCCTGGTCTACAAGTGCTAGTTCCAGGAAGGCTCCAAAGCTACAGAGAAACCCTGTCTCAAAAAAAAAAAAAAATCTTTCTTCTTGAGTGACAGGTCCCTGGTTTTTTGTTTGTTTGTTTTGGTTTACGATCTAAACTCAATAATTAAAAGATTGTGAGGCCTGGCTTGTACTACTGAAAACATCAACTAATCCCTTTTACTGTTTACCATAGGTCAGTGGTCACTTTCATTTTATCCACAGACCACACTATACTCCAGAAAGTCACATCTGTCCTCATTCTTCAAATAAATCAGTGATCTAGGGAACAACCCACACCTCAAACAGTGCAGGTAGTAAAAGAGAGAGCTAATCCCTTAGTGAAGGTGAGACATGTAAACATTGAAGTTATTTGGTATCAAGACCTTCCATTGAGACAGACACTAGAAACAGGTTCAGCATTGAGGCACACATTTATCTGAATGTAGTCCACTGAAAATTCAAATTTTAAACTTTTAATTTAAATTCAAATGTTTTAAAGCCAGTAATGGTAAATTGACGTTATCAGTGTCTATAATTATAGGTTTCTTTGAAAAAGGAATTTTAAAGGTGACCTGGCATGTGTCAAAATTAATTTTGATCTCTTTATTATTTGACTAATCTATTTTCAACATAACTGAAAGTTATGTAACTTAATGTAAATTAAGTAACACTAAATCTTAGAAATGAGATGCAAAGCAAAAGACTAGTAGTTATATAGAAATTTTAATGTAATGATAAACCATAAAATTTGCTTTATTAGCTTTGTTTTCTGCGTTACAAGCTTTGCTTTTGTAAAATATGTTGAATTGTCTTTTGCTGTATGCCATGCCTACATGATTCAGTCAACCATAAAATTATCTTCCATGACAAGGTGAATTGTTTTCTGATGTTCTAAAATACACGAAAATATTATAAGACCAAAAAGTAATCATTTCTAGTTGTACTTTAGCCAATTTTGAATTCATTCAAAGCACATATGGGCCTTTAAAGACCGTATTCCTAGGAGGTCTTGTTTACCCAAGATGTTACTGATAGCAAATCCTGCTGTTCTTGGCAAGGATAGTTTACCATCCAGAATGTGCTTTTGGTGTGGCAGCTTTACCAGCCAATTATTTCCCATGAACTACAAATTAATCAAGGTTAAAATTCAGCTGTTTAAAAATATCAAGAAGTAAACTTGACTGGACAGTCTCTGAAATAGCTTTAGAATACAAATTCTTATTTTACGAGAGTTGTAAACAATTTTAATTGAAATAGAAAATAGGCAAAGTGTGATTTTTTTATTATGTGTCAGAATGTCAGAGGTTTTGCAAAATAAATTATTTTTTATCAGCCTGGAATGGATAGCATGACCTGTCACACTGGAATTACATCAGGAAAACTTCTTTGTTCACATCTGAAAACTGAGTGAGGGATGAACAACACCAGGCAGAAGAAAAGACACATGGTCTGGAATTTGTCTTTCTAGTGTGATAGGAGAAATTAGCTTTTTTAATACCTGGATTTTTCATGATGCATATCTAAGATATATTTGATTTCTTCTTACCCTCATTGCTGTGATAAAATGTCACAAACAAAAGCAACTTGGTGAGGACAGGGTTAATTTGGTTTAAGCTTTCACATCTTAGTCCATCACTGGAGGAAGTCAAGACAAAAACTCAAGCAAGCTAGAACTTGGAGGCAGAGCTGTTGCAGAAGCCATGGAAGGGTTGCTTAGTGGTTTGCTCCCCTTTGCTTGCTCAGTCTGTTTTCTTTTCTTTTTTGAAGTTATTTTTTATTTTTTTTTATTGATTTTGAGTTATACATTTTTCTATGCTCCCCTCCTTCTCCCCTCCCCTTCTGTTCTCTCCCATGGT
>JAQHUG010000009.1:3596894-3608060 GCA_028555095.1 Dicrostonyx torquatus | reverse complement strand
AAGAGGATACCAGAAAATGGAAGGATCTCCCATGCTCCTGGATTGGTAGGATCCATTCCAATTTCTATGATTTTTTCTTTTTAAAAGAAAACACTGAATCCACTTAGTGTTTCCTCTATGTACATGGATGTAAGATAATCTTCTGGAGCATGGTAGCCAGTCAAGAGTCATATGCTGGAAGAAAATTGACTCTCCCTTGCCCAGCAGACATTAGTTACCAATAGCTTAGCTAGTGACTGAACACTATGCTGGGATTTGACTGTCTTTCCCTTGTGCCAGTCTTGTGAATGCAGTCACAGCCTTGTGAGCTCTTGGATGCAATGGACCTGTCATGTCCCACAAAAACTGTTCTGCTGCAGAAATCTCCTCTGTGTGTGTCTTTTGCTCTTTCTATGCTGCCTTCCAAGGTAAACCCTGAGACTTGGTAGGAAGCATCAACACAGTATTTGAAGAGTTTATAGGAGCATGGATGTTTTATTTATCATTAAAAAGCTTTTATTATTATTAAAGTACTATTAGTTTTATGATGAGACTCAAAACTCACTAAGTCAATTGCATTTTTTTTACTTTTGTAATAGTGTATGATTATATTATCACATCATATCCATGTATGACTTTGATGTTTTATATAACTCCTTGGCTGTAATTGAGGCCATTAGATTTAATATTATACAGTCACTTAAGGATCACTCTGTGTGACAGAGAAAAATCCTGAAAAGAGAAAAAAAAGAAGGTTGAGAGGAAGGGGTGAAAAACACTAAACCAAACTGTTACGTCACGACTTCTTTCATTTTAACAGTTAAAAAATCAATTCAGTTTGTGTTTGCCTTACTGTATTTCAGAGTAACAGGAGAATCTTATCACACATTCAGATAAAAACTATATCAGATTTACAAGAAGTGTGGCCTTTCTATTTTTTGTCTGAAAACAAAAAACCAATTGTGTTACTTTTCTCATCAGTGTAACATAATACCTAGCAGAATCAGTTTCATGAAAGAACTTATACTGGCCAATGGCTCAGTAGATACAGTACTTTGTAGTGGATACAGCTTGGCATTGGGACCAAGTCCTATTATAGTAGCAAGGGTGTAAGGCTGTTTGCTCACATTGGTAGATCAGAGAAAAGGTTAGCCAGAATATCATCCCCAGTGCTAACCTTCCCAATGACTCACATCTCTAGCTTGGTTCTGCCTGCAAGAAGTTTCATAATCCTCTAAACTAACAGAACTGGCATGGATCACTTTCATGGATACATGAATCCAAAAGGGACAGTTCAGTTTCAAACCATAATATTCATTTCAGGACCCCACGGGATCTTGACAATCTCATAATGCAAAATGCATTCATCCAGTCCAATCACAAAACATTCCATAGTCTTATAGTTGCAGTATGATTTATAAATCCAAATTCTCTCCTGAGACTCAAGAAAATTTCTCACCTTTGAGCTCTATACAATAAAAAGAAAGGAAATACTTCTAATATACAATGGTACAGATTAAGTACCTACATTCTAAGAGGGAGGTTTTGGGGGTATAGCCAGGAAAGTCTAGTATAAAAGAAGATTGAAACCCAGAAAGGCAAACACTATATTTTGCAACTCCATGCCTAACATCTGAGATTCATGGGGATATCATTTGGTTTCCAACACCCTTGGGTTGCCATTTCTCTCCAGTTCTACTGCCTGCCGAACATTTAGTCTCTAACTTTGGCTGACTCTACACTCACACTAGACATTCCATATATCTAGCTTCTGTAACATTCAAGATTGTTTATTTCAACTTAGGTTTTACATCCACAATTTTATTTTGCAATGAATACTCAATAAATTACTTGGCTTTAGAATTTTGGTGCAGGTCCACATGGCATTCTAACTCTTCCATGCCTGAAAATCAAGTTCTACATGGCAATGACAAGTTTTGCTTCCAATTTGAGATGTGATGTGGCTTGCCCCTCTTAATCACAATTATAGCAGTCTTTTTGGTTCTGGGCAGCTGAACCTAGAAAAACATTTTCCTTGATGGACCTGTAGAAGAGTCTTACTACTGTAGGACTCTGTACAGGGGTTCTTTTCTCATGTAGTCTTCTATTTAAATAAAGTTTTTCAAAAACAGATTCGAATTTTATACCCTGGAGCCTTTGATAAATGGGGTGTTGTTCTTTAGGGAGCTTGTACCAATGCAAACTGACAGGATTCTCTTTAATTTTGCTCATATCTTTCTCAAGATGTCTCTTTACCCATAATTTCTTTGTCAACATCTTTTATTTCAGTCTCACTTTTTTCCTTCATAGACCGGGTTTTTCACACCTTTCTACTGTCTCTAACTATAAATTTGACTAAAGGCATTGACCTGTCTAATAATGCCATAGCCTGAAATCTATGTTCTCATAAAATTTCCTTTTCCAATAAAATTTAGTTCATTAATTTTGGTTTTGAAAATAGTCAGTTTTCAGGGCACAGGCAACATATGTCCATATTCTTTGTGAACGCAATAGAATTGAGATCTAGCTCAATTCCTGGTAAAGTTTCTTTTTCTCTTCGAAAACCTCTTGTTTGTCTTCTGGACATTTTATCTTTCCTCTCATATTATGATGGCCCATTAAGTTCTGTTTGCAGCACTCCAGAAACTCTTGAGTTCACAGTTCCAAACTCTTCCCAATTTCTCTCTCAAGTTAGTCCCAAAAATCCATGAGACACATGGTCAGTTTGATCCAAGGATGTTACTTTTGGTATCACATTTATTTCACTTTTCTCATTATTTTTATAGAATATAATCTATCATAATAGGGGAGGCATGACATTGGGAATGAGTTCTACCCATGACAGTAGACATATAAGACTGCTTGTTCTCATTTCAGCACATCAGTATCAAGATCTAAGCCACAGGCAGAACTTTCCAATGACCCTGTATGCTTGTCTTCTGAGGACCAACTTCTTTAAGCTAGGTCATAGTCATGCCTCCTAAAGATTCCATCATCCTTCTCCAACAGCCAAAGTGGGGAACCAAGTGCTTAATACATGAGACTATGGGGGACATTTCACATTTAAACCATTACCAAGAAAATATCAATTACCTTCTCAAGTGGTCACTTGTAGTCTAGCAGAATAAAGTACTTGTCTGCATGAAACAAACAAAACAGCATGACCTTCATTCTCTTAATGTCCCTTTACTCAAATTGCAGAACACAGAAACATGTTGCAATAATGACCTCTGATGCAGGTGTACATGGACTTAACATGATGCCGGAGAATAAGGTAGGATCAGCAACCATGGGGAAGAATCAGCAGTCCTAACTCCGTACAAAGCATAATTAAGAGTTTTATCACATGTCAAATATTTTAGAAACTCGACCTTGATTTTAATCAAAGAATAAAACATTCACTGACACACACACACACACACACACACACTGTGTATGTATATCAACTACTCAAGGACAGGCCTCATGTTCAGAAGTAGTTGGTCAACATATAATGGAAAATGAAATTTATGTCCTCACAATGCTGAAACATGCATGGGCAGTCCATATATGGTGGTTCTGTTGAACTTCTCCATATTTGGTTTCATGGTCTAAGTTGAAGAAGACACCTGACCAGGTCTCTTCCCCAAAAAGTTTCCAGATCTCATTACATATAGTTGTGAGCCACCATGTGGTTGCTGGGAATTGAACTCAGGACCTTTGAAAGAGCAGGCAGTGTTCTTAACCACTGAGCCATCTCTCCAGCTATAATGGACTCCATAGGTTTTTTTGGTGTGCCTCTTTTTGGAAATAAGATGGGGTGTTTTAGGGGAGAGGTGGTTTTATTGGTTTTGTTGTTCAGTTGAGTTTTTGTTAGTTTTTTTTTAGAAAGAACTTAAAGTTGAATGTATAAGGAGGGGCAGAAAATCTGAAAGGACTTAGAGGATAGGAAGAACATGATCAAAATATATTTAAATTTATTTTTAATAATAAAGACTAAAATATAAATATAATGAAAAAGTTTAAATTACAGAAAAAACCATGGTGCCATCTTGAAAGAAATTAAGTATTGTTCTGCAATGAAATAATGAGCAATAGTCTTTGCATATAAAGAATCTTAAAAAAAGCCTTACTTTAGCATATGCTTTTGGTCTTACATTTTAGGATTTAATTTATGAATCTTAATCATTAGATTTAGTAATTTTTATACCCAAAAGTAGTCAAACACCCATACTAACAAGTTATTTGGAAGTGAATGTAAAATCAGGTTGACTTATCTTTAAACTATACCAAGATTAGGCAAACCACAGACAGACTATTCAGATTTTGAAAAAAAATGTTTTAGGTTGTTTTATTCTTACAGAAGCTATGATTTGGTGGCAGTTGCCTAAGACTTTTAGATGTTACTTAATGCTCAGAAGGACATTTCTTTTTATTAGTCTTTTTTCCCTTATAGTAGCATCCTCTGAATGTATGGGCTTTATTAGAATTATAAATCCATGCTGTTTATATAAACATAAGCAGCTACCACACACCATAGGCAGCAGTGCTGTATCTGCTGTATCACTGTCAGCCTGAATTCTGAATGGTGATGGCTATCATCTTGGTTCCTCTACATACGAGAAGCAGAGGTTCAGACAAGTTTTCTACTGACTATCTAAGTGAGGCAAGTCTTGCTATGTACAGCTTTTGGCTTCCTCACTAGACAAAGCCTACTCTTGTGAAAATGGAGTGGTGTAGCATATACAGTCAGGATGATTTTCAGGTGAAGGAATCTGTAGAAATCTCTCTATAAGCAATTACTGTTTGCAGGCTAGCTTGGCACTTGCATAGACATAGAATGGCCCCAAATCTCTGATGTGTTCCAACTATCTTTATGTATGACTACCAATATAGACATATGGCATTTTACATTTATATTCACTGAAAAAAACCAAGATATATTGCTGCTGATCTATCCTCTAAATTCTAAGGCATTCCCAGCCCCAAAGAAACAATTATGGAATAAAAAAGGGTCAAAAAGCCATTTTAGATAAATATTTAGAATATTAATAAGCTATCTAGTTGAATTTTTCAAAAGAGTTTTCATGAAACTGCAGTGCAGGAAGCTGTTTGCTTATCAGAAGTTACATTACCAGGCTCCAAATCATTAAACACTTGAAGCATGAAAGTGAGGGAAATGAATAATTACTAGCTTGGTGAAGTTGCAAGGGTGGTTAGGAAAGCCAAGAGAGAGTCAGGCAGCCAAATATAGAAACAAAGGAAGACAAGGGGTAAAGACGGAGAAATAATTAAGAGAATGTGGAATCAATTGAATGTCCATATGCTATTGAACTTCACTGTGACACTGAATGCAGGCAATTGGTATTTGGCTGAGTAGATAATGAGCCTGGGAACAGAATGGAAGGACGCCAAAGTCACATTTGTCCTGTGTTGCCTTTCTGAAGCAGTTTGTGAATGTGAAAGACAGGAACTCTCCCTGCTGCTGCAGAGAGGAGGGTATTTGCAGAGAAGTGACATCTCCTGAGTCAGAAACAAGTAAAGCAATACCTGAGGAGAGAAATTTCCAACTACAGACAGTGATTATAGGATATAAAGGTAACAGGAGCCAGTGGTTCCTGGAACATCTTCGTTGCTGTAAATGAACAAGCTAGTTGAGGAGTCAGCGACCTCCTAATTATTCAGAACACACATTTTGCAATGATGGGTAACAACCTTAAGGGCACTACACCTGCAATGATAGGGCTCTATCTGCAGGATTGAATCTGGGCTTCCTATTCCAGGGATCTGAGTAATTGCCAATGATTAGAACTACGTAGAAAACTACAAGTTAAAATGGATTAAAGTGGATACAGCATCTACTTTTGCCAAATAAGTTGTTTTCAAACAATAGCATGTTTAATAATAATAATAAATAATCCTGACTTATTTTTGCTGATAGGGAAATGGAGTGATCTACTTTGCTTTTTGTTAATTTAATAAAACATTGACCAAAAGCAATTTAGGGGACATACTAGTTGCTTTTTGTTGCTGTGATAAAATACCATGACCAAAACAAACTTAAGGCAAAAGGGTTTATTTTGGTTTACAGCTCCAGAACGTTAGAGTCCATATGGTGTGAGGACATGACAATGGGCAGATATGGTCACTGTCATAGTTAGGGTTTCTATTTCTGTGAAAAGGCACCATAGGCACAGCAACTTCATAAGGAAAATCATTTAATTGTGCTGGCTCACTTATAGTTCAGAGGTTTGGTTCATTATCATATCATCATGGCAAGGATCAAGCTAGTATGAAAGCCAATGTGGTACTCTAGCTGAGAGTTCTTATGCCTTGACTCACAGGCAACTGGAAGTGGTCTGTAATACTGGGCATGGATTCAGTATATATGAGACCTCACAGCCCACCTCCACAGTGATACTTCCTCCAACAGGCCATACCTTCTCCAACAAAGCCATACCTCCTAATAGTGCCTCTTTCTTTTGGGGTCATTTTCTTTCAAAATACCATAGTCCCAAAAGCAGGAGATAGCTAATTACATTTTCATCCACATAAGAAGTGGGGTGACACTTTAAATTCCCAATGCCCTCCCCCAGTGATATTTTTCTCAAGCAAATCTTCATGTTCCAAAGGTTTTATATGATTCTCGAACACCACCACCAACTAGTGAGTAAGAATGCAAATATATGAGCCTATGAGGGACATTTCTCCCTTAATCCACCACAAAGCAGGAAGGAGTTTATTTGGCTTATATTTCCAAGTCATAATTTATCACAGAGGGAGGCTAGGATAGAAAGTGAAGCAGAGACCATGGAAGAACACAGATAACTTTATCTTTTACAGGCTCACAGCTCATAACTACATGTGTAGGCATAGTGCTATGGTAAGTGGCTAGGCCTTTCCATACCAGTCATCAAAAAAATGAAAATCCTTCACAGACATGGTCACAAGCCAACCTGTGTCAAGCAATCCCTCAGTGGAGGCTCCCTCAGATGACCTAGGTTGTATCAAGATGTAAGCTGAAGCTAATTAGGACATTTAGCCTTAGAAGCTTCAAGGTTGAGATGTCTTGACCTGAACTTTTTCCTGGGATTTGCTCAGTGAGCTTTTATACCTCAGGTCAGTGGAAGGATTATCCATTTCCCAGGGTATTGCTAATCAGGCATCAACTAGAAGCATAACAAGAGGAAGAGGCCGCCACTGAGTAGACAATTAGGTGTCCACTCAGCTGAGAAACCCCATGTAGAAGCATCCTGCCATTTCCCAGGCTAGCTGAGCAATCACACAGGGATGATTTGAGTCAGGGTTAGTTACCAGGTAGAGAGATTCTCCAGTATTTTCCCTCTGTTTTTAGCAGCCTTGTAATGTCTCACAAAGCTGCTCAAGTTTAAAGAAAATATTCTGTTATTTTATAATGATAAGAAGTGCTCAAAGGAAGGTAGAACGTGTTTACAGAAAGGCATCCCTCTTTTACCTCTTCATGAGGCTCTCAGAAGACATATAGGTTGGAAAGAAGAAGAAACTAAAGTCCATACCCTCAATCTGCATCTCGATGCTGCTCCTATCATTCATTTCCATTATGACTGTGTTCAAGCCATTTTTGGGTCATGCCAATCTCCTCAAAAGACACTGACTTCTCTCAACTTTGTGTCTATGTTAATATGTGGACCACCCTATACCCTCCCTACCTCCTTAGTCCACATATTCAGGACAGCCCCAATAACAGCCTAGAGCCTTCCTTGATGTACTCTAAGCTGTGAAGTGGATGGCAACCCATACCCTCCGAACTAACACTCTGGGATCCTTTCCATCCAAGTTCTCACTTTATATCAGTGTAAGTATTTGTCTCTCTGGCTACTCATGGAATCAAAGACCATATTATATCACCAGTGCATCTTAAGTCACAGATGAATAGAAAAGGCAGAATAAATTTTTATTCGATACACAAATAAATCATACTTAGCCATGTAGGGGCATCATCCATGAGGAAAATTAATCTATCCTCTCTCAGCAGTTATGAATTCCTATAACTCTTCATTTATGGATGGGGCATCATGAGTTTTCTCCCATTCATTCTGGCATGTCAACTGATATTCCCGTTGTTTGGGTTTTGTTTAATAAGCTATAATGCTGAGATTTGGTCTCTGAGCAAACTTCCTGGTCCTCCAGCTGTTTCAGTCTTTCTACCATCAACCCCATTCCACAGTGTTCACTAAGCCTTAAGTATAGAGGTTGGGCTGTAGGTGTGTTCATCAGTGCTGGGGACTTCATGGTCCATAGTCCTCTGCATTTTAACAAATTATAGCTTTCTGTAATGGCCTCCAGGTCCTGCAAAAAGGAGTTTCCTTGATAAGGAGTGAGAGCTACCCTTCCTTGTGGGTATTAGGACAAGTATTTCTCTGAGATCTGTGACATTACTAACCAGGGGTGGCTGGCTGGGTTGCAGTAACAGGCATAATTCCTTTCTATTGAGCAGGCCATATGTGCAATTAGACATTTGTTGATTATGACAACAAATGTCTTAGGTGCCTTAGGTGATGCCTTGTTGATCTAGTCATTCTTGTGGGTAGATATGAAGATGAGCAGGACTATTGCTTGTTCCTTCCCTTAGCAACTTGCATAGCACCTTCTGGTACTAAGAGAACTAGTCCTTGAGGGAGAGCCAGGAAACATCCAGCTCAAATCTTCTGAGTCCTATGTCCAACCTGTGTGATGTCTTTAGTACCTTCAACCTCTGGGAGGCAACCAAGGGCAACAGCAATAACCTATATTGTCTGGGGAATCTATGGTACTTTTCCGACTGATGACTCAAATGGGGTATTTTTTATGCCTGATACTGGGGGTGAATAGATTATAGGAGGAACATCATCACCCTAAGTGGTATAACCTCATTTAAATAATATGTAGAATATAATTTAGGTAACTATAAAATAATATGATTTCCTATGATTATTTCAAATATCCTTATTATTTATTCATTTCCCCCTCCTCAAGAGACATTCTCCTTCAAGTAGATGCCAGTTAAGAAATGAGTTCACCCTGGATGGTTCAAATAAAGAGACTGCAATGGTAAAGGATATATATCTGTAGATATAAAGACAAGTGTTTGTACACTTAGGAATTACACTGGTCTAGGAAAGTGACAGTCGTATGCTTCCTTCTAACATTCTTGACCTTGCAGGCCATGGATGATTGACTGGGTTATAGCACCAGTCATAAATAGTATGGACAAAGAAAAAGGAGCAAAACAAAGACCTTAAGGTCTCCAGGTCAAATGGCAGTAAGAGGCTTTTATTTTCTATGGGCCATGGGGGACAAGCAGTACAGGAGATTTTTCTGGATCTGTCATCATGGTGTGCATGGTGCTACTTCCAGGACTAAACCAAAGCAAAGGGGTAAAAGAAGTGTTGTAATTAGGGGAGAGGTGTGCGGGTTGTATGTTCCCCAGCTGCCGCTGGTTGCCTGCACCCAAAATAACCACGTGAGGACGGTATTCATTTAAACTCTGCCTGGCTTATTATCACTAGCCTTTTCCCGGCTAGCCCTCACCTCATAAACTAACCCATTATAAAAGTCTGTAAGTCACCACGTGGTGACGTACCGGAAAGGTCTAACCTGCATCCATCTGCGATGGTGGCTCGTGGCATCTGGCTCACTTCCTTCTCTCTTCCCAGAACTTCTGTTCTGTCTACTCTGCCCACCTAAGGGCTGACCCATCTTATAAGCCAGGCAGCTCTTTATTCAACCAATAAGAGTAATACAAAATACAGGAGAACACTCCCACAAAGAAGAAAATCTCAGCATCTTGGTCTTTGAGCTCATAGGCTCCTAGTACCCAGGTCCACTGGATCACCAGTTACCAAGAGAGTTTGTATCAAATCCTTTATGTGGCCTACCTCCAAGAAACAGAGAAAACCATATGTTAGATTTGTCAAAGCATAGAATTAATCGCCCACATTGTTTTCTTTGTTTTTTTGCATCTTGGCTCCTGATGAAGCACTTCATCCTGCAGTCTATTGATGAAGAATTTGAGGCTTCTTTCACCACTGACGTAAAGATGATCACAAAGTTAAGACATTAAGATCCATTCAAAAAATCAAGAACCATTTAGATAAATGAAAGTATTCTAGAGAATCAATTCAATTTTCCCACTGATAATAGAGAAAATGGACTCTAAATCAATACAATTACCATAAATTCTTCCAGGTCAACTCTGGAAGTAATGCAGACAGAATGGCGCTGTCTGCCTTAAAAAAGATGATGTGTTAGAAGGTGGGCAGTAGCAGCAATAGTGGGCACTGTCAGAATTCATTTATTACTTGCCAGGTTCTAGATACTGGAATATAAGTTCTATGTGCATAAGTGCCTGACATCCTCAGACAAATAAATCACAGTAATAGCTTGTTAGGACTTCAGTAGCAAAGGCCTTGGACTGGGCAGTTTAGAACAAAGAAATGTCATTTTTTTCCAAGGTCTGAATCAGTGCTAAAAGTCTGAAATGAAGCCTGCCTTAGTTTTCTAGCACTGCGATAGAACACTATGGTCAAAGGCAAGGAAAGGAAGAAAAAGGTTTATTTCACCTACTGTTCTACATCACACTCCATCCCTGAAGGAAGTCATGAAAGGAACTCAAATGGGACAAAGAACCTAGAAGCAGGGGCTGATACAGAGAACATGAGGAATGCTATTTGTCTTATTCCTTATGGCTTTCTCAGACTGCTTTTTATAGAGCCCAGAACCACAAACCCAGATATAGTATTGCTCACACTGAGCTGAGCTTTCCTATATATATCATCAATTAAGACAACATACCCACAGGCCAGTCTGGTAAGGGCATTGTCTTAGGTGAGCTTCCCTCTTCCAAAATGAATCTAGCTTGCATCAAGTTGACAGAAAATTAGCTAGTACATTTCTACTTGAGTTTTTTTTTTAAACAGGATTGCAGATGTGGATCTATTTGCACTCTTCTACATACTAACTTCCAGTTATGTCAGAATCATTTGTTGAAGATACTTTCATTTTTTCATTGTATAATTTTGAATTCTTTGCCAAAAATCAGGTTCCAGAGATGTGTGAATTTATCTTGGGTCTTCAATTAGAATCCATTGATCCACCTTTTGTTTTGTGCCATTACCAAACTGTTTTCATTACTGTAGCTCTGTAGTAGAGCTTGAAATCAGGGATAATGATACCTCTGGAAGTTCTTTT
>JAQHUG010000009.1:3496309-3568025 GCA_028555095.1 Dicrostonyx torquatus | reverse complement strand
CTCCCAGGTATATCCCTCCCTCTCCCTACATATTCAACTTTGTATCATCTCTTTTTCTTGTTATTTAACCCTCAAGTCATTTGGTGTTGCCCGTATATTTTGGATATGTGAACTCTGGGATTGTAGTCAGCCCACAATGGACAACATCTTAAGGAAAACTGATTCTCCCATCCCCAGAATCTATCAAATGCCATTAATTCATTGCCTAGGGGTGGAACTTCATGCTGGGATTTTTGTCTGGTCTGAGCTTCTGTTGTTCTTAGGCACACTGTCTCAAGTGCTATGGATTCATATGTGCAACAGACCTGCTGTCTAGGAAATATTGCTTCCTTGTAGATATCCACTGCCCTTTGTGCTTACGATCTTCCCATGTTTTTCCCTCAATTATGCTGAATCTTGGGAGGAGGGAATGCAAATACATATCCTGTTTAGGACTGATCATTCCTAAGTCTCTTATTCTCTGCACCTTGACCAATTTTGTGTTTCTACATTAATCACTATCTATTGCAGAAAGAAGTGTCTCTGATGAGTCAAGAATCCATGGATTTATGGTATAATAATAAATCAGTAGCAGTCATCTTAATAATGTGTCAATTTTGCAGAGAAAGCATCTTAATTTACAAATAAGGCAAGAAACTAAACACAAGTTCTCACATCCACATCAGAGCAATGGACTGAGCTCTCAAGGTCCAGTTGAAGAGCAGAAGGAGGGAGAAGAGGAGCAAAGAAGTCAGGACCACGAGGGGTTGGTGCACTCACTGAGACAGTGTGTCTGGTCTAATGGGACCGGGACTGAATGAGCATATGATCAAACTAGACTCTCTGAATGTGGCTGCTAATGGGGGCAGACTGAGAAGCCATCAATAATGGCCACTGGGACCTATCTCTTCTGCATGTATTCATCTTTTGGAACCCTTGTTTACTTGGATGCACACCTTTCTAGGCCAGGATGGAGGAGGGAGGGCCTTGGACTTCCCACAGGGCAGGGTACCCTGCCCTCTCTTAAGGTGGAAGGGAGGGAGGAGGCGTAGTGGGGGAGCAGGAGGGGAATGGGAGAAGGGGAGGAAGTGTAAATTTTTGAATGAAAAAAAAGTTCTCAAAAGATGAAATACAAATGGCTGAAAAAAATAGTTTTTCAAATGTTCAAGAACCTTATCTCTAAGGTTAATACAAATAAAAACTGCTTTGATTTTTCATGTTATGCCAAGAATGATGGCTAAAATTAAAAAAAAAATGATGACAAATGCGGGGACAGATGTGGGGAAAGAGAAAGTTGTTCACAGCTAGTGGGAGTGCAAATTTGTGCAGCCTCTGTGGAAACCAGTGTGAAGATTCCTAAAAAAAATAAAGCTAGAAATAGCTGCACCACATGATCCAACTATACCACTCTTTTGCATCTACCCAAAGGACTCCATAGCTCACTGCAGAAAATTCTGTTCATCAATCTTCATTGCTATTCTATTCATAACAGCCAGTTGGGAACAGCCTAGATGTCTATCAACTAGTGGTCAGTTTTCACGATGGATGGAGCTGAAAACAGTCTTTCTGGGTGTGGTAGATCATACACAGAAAGATAAATGTCTCATATTTCCTCTCATTTGTGGATATTAGCTTTAATACTTCAGATATGAGTGTTACACTTAGGATACTTGTAGAGTTCAAGAAGTTAGTATGCAGCCTTGAGATGATATACTTGAAGGGAGAGGAGATAAAATTCAGTGGTATAAATGGTTAAAGGACAGTAATGGAATAGGAAGGTTTATATGAGGTGAGGGATAAAGAAGATGGTAGCACTAAGACATTTCAAAAGAGTTATATGGAAACTCACTATTATGGAATCTTCCTAAATATGTACATTAAAATATATTAAAAAGTTTAAAGAGAGTTACTTTTTAATGAGGCAATAAGGACACCATGGGCTAACAAATAAAAAGTTCAGTACAAGGAGGGGGGGGTCACCTCTTCAGGAGTTACTGGCCAATGATGTCCCATAGACCTCTAACATTATGGGATACTACCAATGTTTTTGGTTGCCCTGAAGAGCTTGATATTAAAACCATATTGATGAAAACAACACATGGTTTAGTTCTAGAACATGAAGAAATCAAGGTGATACATAACCTGGACATGCCATCCTAATGGCTAGATTCCTTAGTGCTATAAGGTTCTATGAAAGCTACTGGAGGAGAAAACTAATAATTTACCCAGTTGTGAATCCTGTAAGCTATGACAACAACCAACATGGACAAATTTACCTGCTGATACAATAGTGGCACAAAAGTCATGGCAGTAATCAACTATTTTGTGATTGAACTAAAGTCTGCTCCACAAGGTGAATCCCATATGGGGCAAAAATATCCCATATATGGCACAAATACCTTATATATATGGCACACAAGCCCACATATGACACAAATATCCCATATATTGCATACAATCCCACTTATGGCACAAGAAAATGTGGCTAGATGAATCCTAAGTTCTAGACAAAAACTTCCTAGCCTTACTCTATTAAATTGACAAAATATGAAAGCATCTCTTAAGAAAACATATGCTATGATCAAAACATACTATATATATATATATATATATATATATATATGTTCACAAAATTCACAAAGAATTAATAAAAATGATAAAGGAGTTGCTCTCTCCTTTTTAAAGTGGTGATAATGACTCACTCAGTTGTCTAAGGAAAATCTACTAAAATTTTCACTTCTTCATTTTTAGTGTATTTGATATAGTTATGAATTATATGTCCGTAATACCAATGTTCTTAAGACTAATCAGCTATCATGTCTTAAATGACTTGAAATGCTATTAAACATGTAAATCAGGAAAATTACTTAGAAATGTATCAGAGTTTTCAAATATTCATCATTTTCATGAACATATGCATGCAAGATGGATTTATTAGATAATTCTATATTCAAGTGGCCTAATATGTAGCAAACTACCACAAATTCTTGTGATTAAACAGAGTAGGTTGTATTAGGAATTTATCTGTATATACATATAGGTATGTTACAACATTTAATGAAAGAATAGACCATGAATTTGAATGAAAAAGGAGGGGTATAAGAAAAGATTTGAGCTGGGCGGTGGTGGCGCAAGCCTTTAATCCCAGCACTCGGGAGGCAGAGGCAGGAGGATCTTTGTGAGTTCGAGACCAGCCTGGTCTACAAAAGCTAGGTACAGCGCAGGCTCAAAGCCACAGAGAAACCCTGTCTCAAAAGACCAAAAAAAAAAAAAAAAAACAAAAGAAAAAAAGATTTGAAGGGAAAAAAGGCAAAGGGAGAAATGATGTAATTATATTATAATCTCAAAAAATAAAACCAATAATTAAAATAGAAAGACAACTTTATGTTATCCCAAGATTCTGTATATCAAGAGTTCAGTCAGTGCTTGGTTTGGTGATTTCTTTATCTCACCTATATTAATAAGAGATTTCACCAGGAAGAAACTAGAAGATGGACTCCATAGAAACTGCCTAGTAGGAAAGTTCAGTATTTGGTAGGCTGAGGGAGTACTACTGTGAATTTGAGACTAGATAGGTAGTGTGACTCCATCTCAACAGTAGTAGTAGGACTCAGTACTCCAAAATCATGTTGTGCGAGATTGAGGTAGAAGCTACTAATTTCTTTTTTTTTAATTGATTTTATTGAGCTATACAATTTTTCTCTGCTGCCCTCCCTTCCTCTCCCCTCCCCTTCAACCCTCTCCCATGGTCCCCATGCTCCCAATTTACTCAAGAGATCGTATCTTTTTCTACTTCCCATGTAGATTAGATCCATGTATGTCTCTCTTAGGGTTCTCATTGTTGTCTAGGTTCTCTGGGATTGTGAATTGTAGGTTGGTTTTCTTTGCTTTATATTTAAAAGTAATTTATGAGTGAGTAGATATGATATTTGTCTTTCTAGGTCTGGGTGACCTCACTCAATGTGATGTTTTCTAGATCTATCCATTTGTCTACAAATTTCAAAATGTCATTATTTTTTATGCTGTATAGTATTCCATTGTGCAAATGTATCACATTTTCCTTATCCATTCTTTGGTTGACGGGCATTTAGGTTGTTTACAGATTCTGGCTATGACACACAATGCTGCTATAAATATAGTTGAGTACATGTCCTTGTGATACGATTGAGCATCCTTTGATATATACCCAAAAGTGGTATTGCTGGGTCTTGAGGAAGTTTGTTTCCTAATTTTCTGAGAAATCGCTAGAGGACTGATCTCCAAAATATAAAAATAACTCAAGAAATTGGTCATCAAAATAACAACTAATCCACTAAAAAATAAATGGAGTACAGACTTAAACAGACAACTCTCAACAGAGGAATGTAAAAAGGCTGAAAGACACTTAAGGAAATACTCAACATCCTTAGCCATCAGAGAAATGCAAATCAAAACAACTCTAAGATTCCATCTTACACCTGTAAGAATGGCCAAGATCAAAAACACTGATGAGAAATTATGCTGGAGAGGATGTGGGGTAAAGGGAATACTCCTGCATTGCTGGTGGGAGTGCAAATTGGTACAGCCTCTTTGGATCTCAGTATGACAATTTCTCAGAAGCTACTAATTTCTTAAGTCATTAATCCAAAAATAAATGAAGCACAAATCCTACATAGTCATAGATGTCATAGTCATAAAAATAGGAAAATTATAATATGCATCCTGATGAGAAGATGAACTAAACTTTGTAGCCATAATTAATTTATCATTCACCATAACATGGCTAAGAAGAAGTGATGATGGGCATTGAGCCATTCACTGTATGACTCATTATACATGAGGCATTCACCTCAGCTAAAAATTGAAAAAGGTAATATTTAGTCATATGTTACAGAGTTATCGTGATCAGCAACTTACCTCCCATACACTAATACAAAAATACACAAAGAAGTGAACACATTTCCATGTTATTTACTTCATTTATTTTATTGTGTGTGGGCGTGTGTGTGTGTGTGTGTGTGTGTGTGTGTGTGTGTGTGTGTGTGTGTGTTTGTGCCTGAATGTATTTATGTGCACCGTGTATATGCGGTGCCTGCAGAGGTCAGAAGAGAGTACTGGACCTTTGAGAACTAGAGTTACTGATGGCTGTGAGTCATTATTTTGGTACTGTGACCCAAACCCAGATATGCTATTCTTAAGTGGAGCTTCTGAGCCATCTCTCAAGCCCTATTGCAGGATTTTATTTTTAAAGTTAATCTGAAGTTACATTGGCAGGTAAGAGCTAGAACGGGAGCATATATAAACCAGGGGTGAGAAGCCCTTGAGAGAGACAGGAAAACAGAAATCATTGATCCACCAACATAATGCTATAATGCAATTTCCCATTGCTTATTTAATTTTGTTTTTGTTCTTTTGAGTTTTGAGTTTTTCGTTTGTTTGCTTGTTTGTTTGGTTGGTTGGTAGATTGGTTGGTTGGTTGGTTGGTTGATTTGGTTTAATTTAAGTTTTGGGTTGTTTTTTGTTTTGTTTTTTAAAGATTGAGTCATATTTTTTTTAACCCAGGCTGAGCTTGAACATTTGGCAGGTCTCTTCCCTCAGTGTCCTAAATGCCGGGATTATATATATGAAACGTCATGCCTGGAAACATTTTGTTGTTGCTGCTGCTGCTGCTGTTGTTATAGTGTTTTTATTTTTAAAATTTTAATGAAGAATCTATTTTTCCAAGATCTTCAAAATATTGATGAACTATAATTCAATTCTTTCTGATATTGTTACTGGAGTTACCCCTGCAATTATTTACTTCCTGTGATAAAGTAGAATATTGTGTCATATTTGTCTAAATTAAATGGATAGCTGGCTTCAATTAAAAAGTTCAAGTTACTCCTCTAAACAGTCAGGTGTGGATTGTTTTGTAATGTCTTCATTACATTATACTAGCTTTTTTTCTCAAGTTATCCTAAATAGAGTACTTAATCTTTTTCTTTCCAGTTTTTAGGTTTCTTACATGTACATATGCAATAATGTTTCAGCAGGTTAATTAAGGTTTAAAAAATCAAGATACTTTATTAAGGGATTGTAAAATATACAATCCATCAAACAGGATACATGTTTATTTCTCATTCTTGATGCCTTGGCATATAAGGTTCTTTAACAATGCAATTTGGAGATGTTGCTACCCCAGACTCTCTGACAGTCTTAAGATATAACTTAGAAAGGTTCTTTGAATTGTCCCCATTTCTAAGCACTGGGAAAGAAACCTTAGTACCAAGACCAGAGCAAGCAATTCTCCTCCTTAAGAAGATGCCTAGAAACTGAGTATAAAATTTCCATCTGTCTTATTCACATAGTCAAAACTAGCTCCAAGGGAGTCTGGGAATTAGTTTCTGGGCAAACATATATGGGATTGAGAAGGTATTTAAAGAACAGAGAGATATAGTATTGGAGAGTTGGTTTTATGTTACATTGCTGCTTAGTCAAATAGTCCTGTTGTAATAACTGCTGTACAATGGTGACTACCAGTTGTGTCATTCCCTGTCATTTTTCTATACACAACAGGATACACTGCCAGCATGTGCCTCCCATCCCATTGTGAAACTCTTCTCTAATAAAACTATTTGAAATTTATGGGTCAGAGCTATGTCTCAGTGCATATTTTTCTGATTTTTAAATGTTCTTTAGCCCCATATTTGAAAGCTCTGCTACAAAACATGTAGATGTTTCATTTTTTCCTTAGTTGTTACAACCAACCATACAAGACTATTGCTTTTGGTACAAAATAATAGCTATAAAAGAAAATTGGTGGAATAATTAAAGTAGCAGCAGGAAAACTCTTGGTTCCTTTGTAAAATAAGAAATATTCTATCAGACTGAAGAAATCTGACAAGGTTCCATTGTCTAACCAAAACATCCATTCTTGCAAGTACTATGTAGTAGAGATAGAATTTTATTGCAATTTTATACCTTCTGTCAAGATGGACTTGTTGATTCTCAGTATCATAATTCATAGAAGAAATATAGAATTCTGGAGTAGATAGAAATATTTGGGTTCAATTGACTGTAGGACAACTTTGGGATCTGAAACGTCTTTGTGCTCTCTTCACTCCTGTGGAGAGGATGTTATAGAGTCATTAAGCCATCTGGATAGATAAAAGAAGTATTGAGACTTTTACTTCATCGTAAACTTTGTAGACTTGTATGTGTACATGTATGTGGTTTTTTTATTTTTTACATTTATTTTCTCAGTGAGTGAGGACATGAGCTTGCCACAGAATGTATGTGGACGTCAGAGGACAACTTAAGGGACTTGGTTCTCTCCTTCTGCCACGTAGTACTAGAAATTGAATTCAAGTTGTCAGTCTTGGCAGCAAGTACCCAAGCGTACTGTGCCATCTCACTGATGTTATTATCTCTTTTCTAAGTCGTGTCCAGGAGGGGTACTCAAGCTGACTGTTTTGTGTTAGTCAGTTTAGATTCTTCCCATTGTAAGGTCTTTTTGATGGAAGTGACTTCTAGATCTGTTTCTGATACATTTGTAAAGTCTCTACATAAAGTAAAGAATGAACTCATTTTACCTGGATTTCTTTTAGTCTACATTATGCTTGTGACATTGTTAGTCATTTCTGTACAGTTCTTGCTGATTACTGTGTGGTATCCATTGTGATAGTATATTACAACTTAGGTGCACATTCTATTGCTTATAGGGATATGGATAATGAGAAGTTTTTAATTCTTTGATTTGTTGACATTGTATTTTAGCTACAATATTTTTCTCTTCCATTTCCTCCCTTCAGATCCTCCCATTTGTCCTTCCCTATTCTTCTTCATATTTTTCATTAATGTTATTATATGCTTTGATATATATCAAATATTCAATATATCAAATATAAATATCAAAATATTCCCAAATATAACCTGTTGAGTCTATATAATGTTACTTTTATGTATGTTTTCATGGCTGAGCCCAGTCCAATGAACATATCTACAAAACATCCCCATACCTAAGACTCAGAACACTATAGTAGAGAGGTTGGAGAGAGTGTAAGAGCCAGAGGATCAGGGACTTTGCTGTGATATTGTGTCTCCTAGTAACACCAGCAGTTACTCCTGTAAAATCTCACTGCTATACCCACCCAAACATGAGCTGAAGAAGGAAGACACTAATGAACATCCCAACCTTCATGGGGAAAATCCCACAAGGTCTCAACCCTACAAAAAGAACAAGAGGCAATTGAGTTAATCTGGGAACTGGAGAGGCAGCCCTATCCAAGAGAACACCAATTGGTTGTCCAATGCCAAAGAATTTGGGATCCTTACAATGGAACAATGAAAGCCAGTGCACAGAGAAATAGATCTAGTTGGCAATAATTTAATGCACTTTTTAGTCAGAAAGCCCATGTCTTCTACTGCACAAATAAATCTTTGGATTGACACTCTCAGTGGTCCCTTTCTTTACTTGAGAACTAAGGAAAGGCTGATGGATATGGGCTCCAAAGTCTAACTCTTTCGTGTATTTTCAAAGGAAGTACAAACTTTCTGGCTTTCATACTTTGGAATTCTGACATTGTAGAATAATAGACCCTTTCCACTTAACAGATGCCTACACCCCATCATTCTCTAGAAACTTCCGAAAATTAAATGGTAGTAATTAGGTGGGAAGAAAAATTTATTGGGGGATTTTTTTCAAAAGATTTGAACCACAAGGAGATATTATTATGCATAGCAAAGACAGGAAAATGGAAATGCTGCTTACCTAACATTTCCAAAAACCTAATATTAAATGCATTTCAGACACCGCTTTAAGCTTCAGAAATTACAAATTATTATTCTCGCAATATTTCTTTTCTTGAGGTTATTTTATCAGGGCCAAGAAGCTGCTGGCTGCAGTAGGAGTTTCTGCAAGGAACATACAGCTTCTAGAATAAAATCAAGCTTGTGTGAAATGAGGCATTGCTGTCCCAACCAGTGGGGAGTTAGTCATTGCAGTGGTTTGATATTCAGCAACGTGTATATTTAAAGGGGAATGATATACTGTAAAATATCATGGTAGAATTTATCTTCTAAATTATATAATAATTTTATTATCAACTTCATTGAGTCTTCTTTTGTGTGTTGCTGCTGAAAATCTGCATGACGCCTAATAATCACCATTGCTTCCACTTCATACTTGCATTTTATTTCTTGGCTTACTAAACAGAATGTAGAAACCATATGCTAAATGTCAGTGGAGTTGTTCAAAAGTCCTAGGTCTGTCACCACCCAGCTGAGTGACCTTGGGTGCTGATTGCATGCTAATAATAAGCTGCTTCCTCTTTCCCTGTCAGGCTAATGGTATTTTCTAGCAACAGTTATCA
Organism: Dicrostonyx torquatus; assembly: GCA_028555095.1. NCBI lineage: Eukaryota > Metazoa > Chordata > Mammalia > Rodentia > Cricetidae > Dicrostonyx > Dicrostonyx torquatus. The sequence continues at coordinate 3,558,717 of JAQHUG010000009.1, read as the reverse complement.
GGAAGGAAACCTAGCATGTGTATTAGGCTCCCAGGGTTTCCCTCCAGTCTCATTAGTTCAAATTTGTATTAGCTCTACTCAATCGATTTGCAAACCTTGCTTGTACAGAGTTCAGTGCGAGTGCTTTAAGTGGTGAGTTTCTTCCATGCAACAATTCAGAGACCCAGGCTTCTTGTACTTTGACATTTTATTGTGTCCCCTACTTCTTTTCTACACCAGATCAATGCAAAATCCCTGCTATGAAAGTGAAGCACATTACCTTTTGATACAAACACATTCACAGCATGTGATGGGAGCTAGAAATAGCCAGACACAGTTTCTATAATGTGTTCAACGTTGCAGAAAGGGTGCCGTGTGAGTTATATGGAGTTTGTGAAATTCATTTTCAGGTACCTTCTTGAGAGTATCATCGTTCTACACAATCACTCCCATAATTACCATTGAGCATCAGGGCTGGCAACCTGTTAGCTTAGAGAAAACCAAAAGGTGACCATAGTTAGAAATTCAGTTTCTCTTACTTCCCAATATGTTGATTATACCACTGTCAATATTTTTCTGAGTCCCCTAAATCATAATAGATCCCCATTTGACCTGAAATTCTAGCTACCTAGAATAAATAAGTCATAGTCATAAAATATTAAAAGGAAACTTCCAGAAATAAGTAGTTCGTAAGTTTTGAACCATATACCATCCTGAATGTCACGATGATTCAATTTTACACACAGTTCTGCTCCACCCCACCTGAGTACAAACCATCCCTTTGCCTACTACTCTGTATGTGCTTCCCACCCACTAGTCAGCATCCATTTCAGTTATCAGGCTAACTGGCAGTACTGCAGTACTTGTGTCCAAATGATACTATTTTACTTTGTAATGGTCCCAAAACACAAGAGAACTATCCTGTCAGTTCAAATATGCCAGAGAGAAGCCATAGTGTTTCCTTCGGATAAAACAGTAAAAAATAAAAAGCAAACTAATCACAAGCCAAAGGTGCTCAAATCTATGATAAAAAACAAATCTTATATTTATAAAATTCTAAAGGGAAGAAAAAGAAATTCCTGAAGGTTTTTCTTATGCACCTCAAGATATACAGTGATTATATGCAGTAAGTGTTGTTGCACGGAGTGAGCCATTTGTTTGTCTCCACCAGCCCTCACCGAAATAGCCACACAGAAACTGTATTAATTAAAACACTGCTTGGCCCATTAGCTCTAGCTTCTTATTGGCTAACTCTTACATCTTAATTTAACCCATTTCTATTAATCTGTATATCACCACGAGGTCATGGCCTACTAGCAAACTTTCAGCATGTCTGACTCTGGCGGTGGCTCCATTGCTTCTCTGACTCTGCCCTTCTTATTCCCAGCTTTCAGTCCAGCTCTCCCAGCCTATGTAAGTTCTGCCCTATCAACAGGTCAAGGCAGTTCTTTATTCATTAATGGTAATCACAGCACACAGAGGGGACTCCCACATCAAAGTGTGTATGTGTTGGTGGGGGGAGAACACTTAAAATGAAAGCGTTCTATACTAACCGTGGTTTCAGACATCCACTTAGCATAGTCTCATTGTGGTTTCCCTAAGTTATTCCAGAGTTTGGACACTGGGAATCCCTGGAACAGAGAATGCTCCTCTGTTACCAATGCCTCAAAGAAAACTGGTTCCTCTCACTATGACTCTTAAACTGTTTTGTGATTTTTGTGTATTGCCTAATCATAGTGAGCATGCAAGAGTTCCCCTTATTCTCAAGGGTTACAGTATCCCAGGGTATATGTGAAACCGAGGGCAAGAAAAAAGCTTCCATTTTGAGCTGACCCATGATACTAATCCTGCTGATATGGGGTCCATGACTGAAGAACTCCAGTGACCTGACTTCCTGTTCCATCTCTGTCCTCATCTTTCTCTGGCCTCTTGGTAGTGAGTTCCCATGTCACTTACTGTCTGTAGAACCCACCTGGTACAGGCAAGCTTCATGTCTGTCAGGGCTACTAATGCTTCATATGGATCTCTTCCTCCAAACCCTCCATTGTTTTATTCCTACTGCCTTGAAATATTTCCCAGATTAATGTCTTGGAGATATCATCTCTTCTTAATATACAACTTAAATTTTCTACTGCATTGCCCTGTCCTAGCACTCACTAGCCCCACTCCAGCTTTTATTTTCTTTCAGGCATTTTCATAGCAATTCACTTAGTGACTGTTTTTTACTCCTTACTTGAAAAAGAGGCATTTTTATCTACTGCACATACTTGTGTTGCCATACTTATCGTCAGTACCTTGAAGAGTGCCTATAATTTAGAATTTAGGTAGCACCCAGTAAACAGTCTTTGGAAGAAAGAACCTATCTCTTCTGCATGTATTGGTTTTTTATGGGAACTTATTCTATATGGATGCACACCTTCTTAGACCGGGATGGAGTGGGGGAGGGCCTTGGGCTTCCCACAGGACAGGGTATCCTGCCCCCTCTTAAGGAAGCAGGGGGAGGGAGGTGGGGTATTGGGGGAGTGGGAGGGCCTGGGACAAGGGGAGTAAATGTAAGTTTTTCTTTTGACAAAAAAATAAAAAGAAAAAATTTTAAAAAAAGAAAGGATGGGTAGAAGGTGGGAAATGACAAAGGAAAAAGGAAAGGAGATTAAAATAACCTGTTGCAGAATTTATCTTAGAATGCAAATCACATTTCAGTTGCATACAGTCAAACTGCTGTATAATTCCCGTGCAACTGCTCAGTTTTGTTGTGTGACTCTGAAAAGCTTTAATGCTGTGGTTACCTTTGTCCTCCTGTTGCAGCATTATTCTGGGTTCTTCTGCAGTTTGAGAGTCTCAGAAGAAAGTTTTTAAATGGAAATTTGAAAAATTAAATAGAAGTTTTACAACAGAAATGAGCTGCTGTGAGTGTGGCCGGGAGTTAGAGTCAGAACTAGAGTGCACACGTCATACCCATCCTTCCCTTCCCATTTAGTACACCTTTTCACTGTGAGACATATATAGGAAGAGTGGGACCAGATGAGAATTCCACACTATGGCATGGTTTCCCATGTATCAGAATTGAATTTTGCAGGTAACACATCAAAACTATAGTTCCTATTTGTCCAGATAAATGGATACACAATGAAATATTCCAATGATTCAATTTTTGGAGTTTCTTTATTATTGTTGTTGTTGTTGTTGTTGTTTAATTAAAATTTTACATATCAATCCCAGTTCCCACTCCCTTCCTGTCTCCTGCTCCCTCTGTCTTCCTTCCTACTCTACCTCCATCTACTCCTCAGTGAGGGTACATCTTCCCATGGACCCATGGGGAGTCAACAAAGTCTAGCACATTGCCTTTGAGGCAGGACCAAGGCCTTCCCCAATATATCTAGGCTGAGCAAGGTATCCCTCCACAGAGAATGAGAAAAAAATTCAAGCAATAGGGATAAATCCTGGCCCTACTGCCAGTGGCCCCACAGACTGTCCCAGCCATACAAGTGTCACCCACATTCAGAGGGCCTAGTTTGTTGTCAGACCAGAATAAGTGAGCTCCCATTAGCTCAGGTAAGCTGTTTCAATGGGTATCCCCATCATGGTATTGACCCCTTTACTCATATTATCACTCCTCTCTCTCTTTGACCAGACTTTGGGAGCTCAGTCCAGTGCTCATGAGGAAACAGGATGGTCAAGATGGGGGAAGGACAGAGAGGGAGAGCAAGGAAAGAGATATCTTAATCAAGGGAGCCATTATGAGGTTAGCAAGAAACCTGGCCCTAGGGAAATTTCCAGGAGTCCACAAAGATGTCTCCAGCTAAGATCCTAAGGGAGAGGGTCCCTGAGCTGGCTTTCCCCTGCAATCAGCTTGGTAACTACCTTAATTGTCAAAGAACCTTCATCCAGCATCTGATGAAAGTAGATGCCGAGATTCATATTTTTGAAAAGGCTGAAAATTCTTTTCCTGACCTTGAATTACAATATTGTAGTATTTAACTCACGAAGTCCCTTTCTTTATAGTCATAGGAGTAAAATCCATTCTTATTTTAACAAATCTGCAAGTTTTTCATACCAAATGACCTATTTTTTAAATATATATGATCAGAGGTTTTAGGAGTGGGCAGCTTTCCAGACTTGCCATAACTTCAAGAAAGTACTCAATGCTGTGAAGTCTTTTACAAAATGGTAGCAGTTCTAGCTTATTTTTGGAAACATCACAGTATTGTTGACATTGTCCCTACAGGGCCTTAGTCTCACCAGGAGGTGGAACAAGCACATGACCTGCAGCTGGAACAAAAAAAGAAAAATTAGGCCAGTGTTTCTGTGGCCCCTCTGACCAATCTTTAAAAGACAAAAATGAGGTTATATAAGATTCTTTAGCTCAACATGAAAGGTATGATCAGCAATGTTATACTGATAACTTGAAATCAACCACACAATATTTGCACCCTAGAAATTACCTGATGTTACAAGGGAGACATGCTTGCCTTTTGTCCAGAACCAGCTGTTACACATTCACTAGCAAATGGATGTCATTTATTGGAGTATTTTGGAACCATGATTCTGAAAGCTTCACTTTAAACAATGTGTTTTGTTGTTCCTCCATTTAAGAAGTGCACCCATTTATTTATCCTCTGAATCTGGAGTCTGGTGAGATTCAGGGAATACTTTGGTTACAGAAGTTAGAATTTAAAGGAACCACTTGAAATGCCTTTGCCAATTCAATGTCCCAAAGGGACTTACTTCCGATCCCTGTAATTGCTGTGTCACCCTGTAAGAACAAATTCGTGATATCTTACAAATGAGAATCTATCTAATCTTCCAGGCCTGCCAGTTTCCAGGCCACTCAACCTTTAAGTACTGAACGTATGCTTAAGTACAACCAGAAACAAGAGAGCCACCCAAGAATCCCAGAAAAACTGTCAACCCATCATATATACAATATAATAATGGCTATCATGTGGAATTGCTAAGTTTTGAGATGATTTTTCATTAAACAAAGGCTGATACACTACTCAGGTCTTCCATTCAGTGTCAAGTCAATACCTCGCAGTGGTACTGCCAGGATTATAATGTGGGCCACTGCATGTTTAGGAAATAATATTCTCCCTACTGACTTACTGTAAAAACTTCTTCAGAATAAAGTTCTCCTTCCCATAACCTTCAGGAAGTAAATGGGAGATATACAGACATTAGTGTCAATGAAGTAGATGAAAAAGAAAATTGAAGAGCATGAAACTCTTCAGACAGTTGGTCACGGTGGCAGGGTACTCCATTTTCCATTCAATTAGTATTACTTACTCCACACTGTCTGCCTGTGTTTCATAAATAAGGCAAGTCTTTTTCTTTCTTGAGTTTTTGTCCATGGTTCTCCTTTTGCCTAAAGAGTTCTGTCTCACGTTTTTCAAGACCTTCACTCTCTTATGTGTACAGGCTGAGTTTAATCTCCTCTTCTTAAATAGCCATATCACCTATTGGTACAATGAGACTTTCTTAGAACAGATCCATCATGCTGTCCAATAAAAATATAAAATACATACCAAATTGTTATTGCTAATATTTTAAAATATACAAAGGTGAAATTAATTTTAATTGCATATTTTATTTCATCCATAAGCCGATAAGTTTAGTATATAACCAATATATAAATCAACAATATGTACAACTAAAAAAACATGTATCCATGCCTTTATTCTTAATTGCCAAACGCAAGATACAAGAAAACTGTGCCTCAGTAATTAATTATTAAACAAACTTCCATTTGGTAAATCTATGCTGTGAAATATTACTCACCAATAAAAAGAAAACAAGCTAGATATACACTAACACAGGAACAGTCCTCAAGGCCCTTTTGCTAAATGGCCAATTTCAAATGATTTACATTATACACATATGACAATTTCAAAGTAAACATATACAGAGGTAGGAAAGAGATTCCAGTTTGTCGGGGGTTAATGATAGCAGAGGTCATAGGAGTGACAAAGAGGAAGCATAAGAAAGATCTTTGTTGCGAAGCTGTGCCTCTTGTGTATGCTGATGTTTACACTAACCTACATATATTAGAACATGGTACAGATCTCTGCACACATTTGTTAAGATAGTATACTCTAATCACATATGATGAAATATAGTAGGTACAGTTCAACCAAAAACAGATTCGAACTGAGTTCCATATCACAGTACAGGAACATCCAGTAGATCTTTCACCTCCATAATATTTATTTTTTTTCTTGTAGTAAAATCTAATAATCCTGAACGGTAATTCCATGCCAGGCAGTATTTAACAATGATTGATTTGTTAACTATTTTAATAATCTTTTGATATAAACACTATTAACTCCAACTTATTGATAAGATTCTAAGAAGGTAAGAGATTAACTTGCCTTTCCAAGTGGCAGACATGGTGTGACAACACTAAACACAACTAGTTTTTGTTCCAGTGTGGTTGTACGTCTTTGTCCCCTTTACTCTTTAAAGTCCCACTCGGTACTGCTTTGCTTGCCATATTTGTCACACTGCAAGTTTGTTGTAATTAGGGTTGAGAGGTGTGGGTTGTGTTCCCCATCCGCCTAGATCCCAGCCCAAAGCCGCTGGCCCGCTCAGCCACTGGTTGCTTGCTTCTGCCCAAAATAATCACATGAGACTGTATTAATTCAAATACTGCCTTGCCCATTATCTCTAGCCTCTTCCCGGCTAGCCCTCACCTCATAAACTAACCCATTATAAAAGTCTGTATGTCACCACGAGGTGGGTGACTTACCGGACAGTTCTACGGTACTTCCCTCTGCGGCGGGGGCCTCATGGCAACTGGCCCACTTCCTTTCTTCTCCTCCCAGAACTTCCGTTCTGTCTACTCCGCCCAACTAAGGGGGGACCTATCTATAAGCCAGGCAGCTCTTTATTCAACCAATAAGAGTAATACAAAATACAGGGGAACACTCCCACATCACAAGTTATCAATACATATTTATGGATTAGGTAAAACATATGAGGAGAAGTTTTTAGGACCTAGGTTCTGTCTTCTCTGTCCTTTGCAAGCTTTATGATCCAACAAGTTCCTAAAAATCAGATTCCAGTGCACACCTGTCCACTGCTGCTGGCATCACCCTGTGGACCTCCATCTCATTAAAACCCTCAAAGCATACAAAACTGTGGTTAAAATACGTTTGGGGACAGCACTGTGCACAGTAAGTTGACTATAATAAATAATAATATACTAGATAGCTCTACTTGGCACTACCCGTGTACTAATTAGTACACAGTGATAACTGGCACTCAAGGCTATCCTGGGCTATATAGCAAGGCCCTTTCAGAAAAACAAAAGTAAACTTTTTAAACTCACTGTATATTCCAAAATCAATAAAATCAAATTTCAAATATTTCCATGAAAAAAAAAATGAGAGATATGGGATAAGAGGTATGGAAAAAACCTGCTTCATTCCTGTCCAATCATATATATATATTTCAACACATCACATTATCCTGCATGAATGTATATATGATTTGCCAATTAAAATTAACATTTAAAAAAGTAAAATCCAATCTAGTTAAAGTGCAAGTTGACTTTATCAAAATAGCAAATATTTTGCTATAGTAAATATTGAAAAAATATTATTGATCACCTGCCATGTGCCAGGCCCAGATAAGGTGGAATCAACTAAACAGATTAATGGCTTGTCACTGAAGACCTGCTTTATTTTCTGCCAAAAAGAAAAATTATCTAAGCTTTCTGAAAATCAATTTGCTAACATTAGAAAAACAATGACCCATGTGTTATCATAGGCTGATTTGTGTCCTTCCAGAATTCACATTTAAGGAATTCCTGGCCACAAAAAGCTCAAAATGAGACTCTATTAGAGTGACAAAGTCTATAGATAATACTCAGTTTTAAATGAAGCCATTAGTGTTGGTCATAATCCAAGATGCCTGGTGTCGCTCTAAGAAAAGAAAATCAGGACACTAGCACGTGCAGAGGGAGTCTGAGGTGACAGCACATAAGGAAGCCAGCTGTCTACACACCGAGGAAAGGAGGCCTTGGAAGAAATCAACTCTGCTAACACTTTGATCATGGATTGTCAGTTCCCCACACCTGAGAAGAGAAAACATTGTGTGTAAAGAACCCAGCCTGTGTGCTTTATGATGTTGGTCCTACCAACCACTTAACATATTTCATGTAATTTACACACACACACACACACACACAAAAGCAAACCCTACATAGTGTACCTAGTACGGTCACATTTAAATAAGAAAATACAAAATAAACAGAAAGCTGTCCAGGCTGGGAGCTATGAAGGAACAGTGTAGTGACAGATTTTGAACAATTGTTCTGCATGCTTGTGTATTGCTTATCCTATCCATAACCAGTGTGGGTTACTTTTGTAACTTGAAACAATGTTTCTGCAGTACAATATCTATACAAGTTGTTACAGAGCAATGGTTCCCACCCTTTGGGTCATGACCCTTTTGGCAAACTTTTATCTCTAAAAGGTATTTCCATTATGGCTCATAATAATAGCAAAATTAAAGTTGTGAAGTATCAAGGAAATAATTTTATGGTTGGAGTCACCACAACATGAGGAACATATTAAAAGATGACAACGTTAATGTTGAGAACCACTACTTTAAAGGAACACAAGTGGTATTCTTAGTTTTAAAAAGGCTTCTCTGAGGAAGTAGCGATTGGTCTAAAAACAGAAGAGGTACTCTTTCGAGAGTAGAGATGATATGGCAGGGACTGGGTCAGGGATGAAGAAACTGGGGGATGGGGAGGCTTTAAGATAATGAAGGCTTCTGAAGCAAAGAAGGGATTTCTGTAGATAGAAATTTGATGAAATGAGAGTTTGGTTTGTTCATAGGTCAACAGAAAAGGTTTAGAAGAAATAGACACAGATTTATGTTTTAGAAAGACTGGTCCCCTGCAGAGTGGAGTCATCCCTTGGAAGGATACACGTTGATTTGAAGAGAAACTTAGCTATATGGGTTTGTAGCAAACCATGCAATGATGGTAACATGAGTGGTGGGGAGAGAGTGGAGGGTATAGTGGGTGAAATAAACCCACTGTCACCTATAAATGCAATAGGCTACGTTGTGCATGGGAGTTGAAGCTTCTGACATCCCACAAAGGGGAGAGTTCCCTTGTAAAGGGGCATTGCAGTTGCTACTGCTGTGATTTACTTGCTGAAACCAGATAAGAATGAAATAGATTATCCCAATAAGCCCAATGTAATCACAAGAACCCCCAAGATTAGTGAGTTGGACAGAAGAGGGTAATGTGAAATATGGAAGGACAGTGAGAGAGATATGCAATACTCCTGTCTTTGAATATGGAATGAAGACCCAAAAGCTAAAGGAAACAAGTCACTTCTAAACACTTGAAATGGAACAGAAATGGATCCATCCCTATAAGTGTCCATGAAGGAACATGGCATTACCAAAACCTTGATTTTCACCCAGTTCCATTTCAAACTTTTAACATTCAAAACTGTTAGGTTACAGCAACTAAGTGTGTTCATATGTAAGAAGAAACTAGTACCGTAGTGGTTCTAAAAGATGTGCAAACTGAAGTTGGCAATTATTGTATTGCACAGTAGAGAAAAGAAAAGTCTGTGTTTTTAGAGCTGGCTTCAGAAATTTGATGCACAAAGTATCAGAAGAGCTAGCTACAAAAAGTGTGCAGATGGAGCCAGTGGGAAGACCAAGAGCTAAGTGTCAGGAGATGCTGAGTGCCAAAAATAGGAAGAATCCAAAAAGGGATCTGGAAGCACCCACCTGAAACTCAGAAGAAAATTCTAGGTTATCTCCATAGTTGTGATCTTCAGTGTTAGGAGGAAAGAAACTCAGAGTAAGGCCATGGTGAAATAGCAGCTTTCAATTCTAACATTGACCAGATAATTCTAAAGACATTTTGGATGTCTACTATTCTGATACTGCTTTGAAACACATGATAATCATATCTCAATTTGTGGTATCACTATGGCAGTATGTAAATGATCAGAATTTAAAGGAATTTTCCTCAAAGCATGCCTTTTGTCAGTACTGGATCTCGGAGAGTGAGAAAATGAGATGGATGGATGAAAGTCAGTGAGGGTAATTAAGTTAAACCTGAAGGGTGCTATAATGTTAAGAACCAACATAATATAGAGTTGGACAAATGGATGTGCTAAACACAACATTAGAGAACTGGGGGAGATTCAGAAAGCTTAAATGAGAAGGAATAAGCAAAGAGGATCCCCATATGGTGACCAGAGCAAACATCAAAAGGGGTCTCTGAAGTAGAAAAGGACACATGAGATACAAGGAGTCAGTTGTAAAGGCTGAGTTCACATCCAAAGAATGAACTTGGAAACAAGTTGGATCCAAAAAGAAGAAAGGGTCTCTAGCTATTGAAAGAATGGGCATTAGGTGGATTAGGACTCAAGTCTGAGAAGCAGCAGCAAGGAAACAGGGCAGGATCCCAAGTGACTATAAAAGCTATGTAATAGAAATGGAAACAAGATAGAAGAATAACTATTTTCCTCAGGCAGAATTTCTCTGTTATTGGAGAAGTATTTAGAAAGCATAGCAATTGTTCTACGACCTGTTCTGTATACACCAAAGCTTAAAAGGAAAGGAAGCAAGGAAGAGAAACAATGTATTACTAACAGCCTGTATGTATACACATTATCCTTAGAAAACAACTGCATTTTGAGATTATAAAATGAACTCATCCCAGCTTTTTAACCACTGAATCCCATGTTAAATTTTCCCTAAAAGTGGAATAGCTAAAGTCTGGGTGTATGTTTTTCCTTGGTTCTAATTCTCGGGTGAATCTACAACTACAAGGAGATCTGTGGTTGGCGCCTTCCCCTCTGCCACACATTTTTTGAATCAAGCATTTTTCTTCCACCAGTGGCAGGTCAAGTCGTTAAGTGTACATTATCTGGACACAGGTAGATATTTATAAAGCACTTAAATACACATTATTACATTTACCAAGTTCTTCATGATAGATATGAGACTAAAAATAGAAAATTCTCTTGATGAGGAGGGTCGGTGAGAAATGACTGTCTCTAAAGAAATGCATTAAAGGCACACCTTTTAAATTCTGTGCTCTTATTTTTTTCTTTGTCTGTAGCGTCTGTATGGCTAGATTTTTATCTTTTTTATCAGTTCACTGAGAGCGTCATAAAATGTCATATTCACCTACACCTCCTACTCTTCTCAGATTAACTCCCCTTCTCCATTTACTCATTATTGCAACGCTTTTCTTTAAAAACAACCAAAAACCTAACATGTCCAATTTGTACTATCCTTATCCTCTTGGTTACATGGCCATCCGCTAAAGTGTGGTCAACCTACCAGAGGTCCCTTAAAGAAACTTGGCTCTTTCTCTGCCAGCAGCCATTAATTGCCAGTGGGTCCTCATGTGAGCGGGCATTGTACCCACCCCCTCTTTCACACTCGAATTTTTGGCTGGCTCTCTCTGGTGGAGATCTTGTGACTGTTGTCACAACTGCTGTGAGTTCCTATGTGCAACTACCCTGTGGTTTCCAGAAAATAACATTCCCTTACAGTCATACAGCACCACTGGCTCTTACAATCCTCCACCTCTCTCTTCTTCTATGATCCCTGAACTTTGGGAGGAGAAGTGTGATATAGATGTCCCCTTTATGGGGATTCTCCAGTCACTTCTGTGTATCTTGTAGTCATCTGTATTAATTACCATGTACTTCAAAAAGAAGCTTCTCTTGTGAGGGATGAGAGGTGCATTAATCTACAGAAACAAATATAATTAAGTTGGAGTCAGTTTTAAACTATGTCCATTTAGCAGAAAAATGCAATAGATTTTCCCCTAGGGTCTATAACTGTCTAGACACAGGTTCTTGGCCTCAATAATGGTGCCAATTATGGTTTTCAAGCTTGTGGGGACAGGCGTTAGTCCAAAAAGAAAGTAGTTGGTTACTTCCCTGAAGTCTATAACACTACTGTATCAGGGGCATGTCTTGCCATGCTAGAAATTAATGTGTTTCCCAGAGTTCACAGCTGGGTAAGGTTGATGACCGCCTTTTTCTTCTGTTAGCATGCATAACATCTTTCATACTTTCAAGGTTATCTAGTAGGACTGAAGCTTTCAGATTAGTACCAGTTTTGTTTTTCTACATTCTATGACCCAGGTGTGTGGTATCTTCAGTAATAGTGTCTAACCATCAAGTGCAGAACTATAACCAAGAGTCATGACATCAGCCTACAGTGTTTGGAGGTCTATGGGAATTCATTGATCAACAACTCAAGAAGAGGTAACCCATTCCTGGCACTAGACTTCATTTATTAGTCTGGGGTTTCTAGTAGACGCATTGCCACCATATTATAGGACAATGCTATTTAAACTATTTTTCTATGTATATAAAATTTTTTGTATGTTTCCTCTCATTTATGGATGTTAAATTTGAACCTTCATATATGTGTGCTTCATTTGGGAAACCTATAGAGATCCAAAAATCAGTAAGTGCCCATTGGGGAAAAGCTTTTAAGGAGGTGTAAATTGCAGTGGCATAGAGGATTAAATAGGATTAATGAGACAGGAAAGGTTAGATTGGGTCAAGGATGAGAGGGTAAGAAAAGGAATAAGGGAAGGGATAATTAACACTGAAGACCTTTGGAAAGTCATTAGACATTTTAATGGTCCACTATTGTCATTAGCTTCTCACTTTAGTCATAGGGCTTGAAACCATATCACTAATTAGTTGTCAGAGGTAGAGTTAAAGGTCAACTTTACTCATCCAATATTCTTTGAGATGCTGATGGGGACATGAACAAAAGATTGTCTAATGGCTTGAGCTCATCTCTCCCCATCTTGTTTTGCCCAGCCTCATTTGTAATATGGCCCTTGACAGATACCTACTTCATCCCATGCATGTCTGAGTTCCTAGAACATATCTGTCTCCTCTCTGCTAGTATTGCTATTATTAGTATAAAATGTGTGTAATGTGGAGTTCACCATATCAATTGCTTTTAGACACACCATTCATTAAGATGTAGTACATAAACATTTGTGTACAGCCATCACTACCATAGTTATCTTAAAATGTTACTGTAGGTTTGTCAGAAACAAAGCTATCTAGCTCAGATTCAGTCTCTTGTCAGTTGTTTTTGATGCATGACAGCAGCCAACCAGGGTTATTATGTCATTCCATTTTTCAAACACACATTCTAAGAAGTAGTCAAAGTAGTTTGCCCTGAGTTGCAGAATTGGCAGGTGCTAAAGAACTTGAGCTGAGGTTCTGGCAAACACATCCAGTTTTCAACCTCAATGCTGCAGTAAGCATTCAGTGAGTAATCGGGATGTCTGGGGGGAAATGGTATTATTCAATAAATTTGTTTTACTGTTTGCTTTTTTAGATAATTTCACGAAGAAAAGGTTTCATAAAATAACATCTTGCTTCTTTAAACTCATCAAACTTTAAGTTTCACTCTAGGGTCAGAAATCAAGCTACCAAACAACTGAAAATAGTTTAAAATAGTCGCGAGGTAATACACACAAGAGGTGGGGGACACTGAACGGCTACTAGATCGGTTGTGTCTTGTGTGAACATGCCACATCACTAGCAAGCTCTGAATCCATGCTCTGGTCCCAACAAGGAGGTCAAGTTCTCAACCAAAGTAGTTCTCAAGGACAGCAGCTTTTGAAACCTGTCCATGACAACTCAGAACCATTCAGAACTTGAAATATATATATATTTGTTGGTTTTGTCCCAGATGTCATTTCAAGTGAACATAGTATAGTACAAAGGACAATACAGTGCTTTGCAGTCTACTAGTCAATAGCAACACTTCAGAAGCAGGTGTGAAGTGAGGAAGACTTAAGAGTAAATTTGATTTTGCCACCTGTTAACCAGATCACTTAGACAAATCAAGCTACTTGTAAGCCTTGTGGCATGCCTGTAAAAGTAAGCTAGTATGTCACAGAATTATCAGAAGCAAGCACATGTGTTCCTGAGTTTGCCTCATGCTAAGGAATATTTGGATCTTTATAGTTATTAGTAGTGTGTTGTTTTCAAAGGGATGCTTCCAGTGTCTTTTGAAAATTTGGAGTCAGCTCTTTTAGAAAAGAGGACTCTGTTCTCAGTGAAACTTCTGGGGCCCTGGGGTATGCCACACACTAGAGGCAGGACAGGTATTTACAGTAAAGGAGCATGGTGGCCACACACTAGAGGTAGGACAGGTATGTCTGATAAAGGAGCATGGTGTGCTAATCCATTTTCAGTAGGTGAACTGCCTGGCCTGAAATTTCTACTTCTATGAATTTGCTCACATTCATTATCTATTCCTCAGCTTTCTTTTCTATACAGGTGATTAATACTAGTTCATATTACAAAAGACATTGTGGGATGTACATGTGAGTTTACACATACAGAGCAATGTCTTATCACTTAACTGGTACAAGATAAGTAGAGTTGAAGCAACTTTTGTCCCTAGCAAAGTGCTATGCCTCCAGCATAAACCACTGATTCAAATGTCCTTAGATTCTGCTTCTCTTGCCAGCTAGTCTACCCCTAATCTCTGTTCACCATTCCTGCTAGTGTATCTCTAAACAGTGAGGTACCTAAATCTAGGCACTGTTAGACTATACACACTTAAAGTAGAACCTGCTAAGGTAGAGCCCAGAGCTGGTCTATCTTTGAAGGCAAATTGGAGACTAAGAAATCCATGGAGATGTCAGTACACTTTGAATATTTAGACATCCTTATCTCTTGCCTTTATGAAATATAAGAATTTGGTGGATCCATTCCATGTCATCCTCCTTACTGATATGGCATCATGGTAATAAACTACATAATGAAGAATGTTCCACATAGGAAGTTTCTAGCACTTTCTTCCGAAACTTTGACTGAAAAAGCTGCCCTTCTCCACCTCCCTCTTGGATGTGCCTCATATGTAGCTGCTGTTTCCAGAACCTACTTTAGTTGATGCTCAGTTAGGATAACTGGTGGATATTAAAGGAATAAAGAAAGAGTAGTTAGTTATTTTTGAAGCTAGAGCAATTTTTTGTTAATAAAGTGTAGCCATCCAATTGTTCTGCCATAGTAGGGCTGCTGACTCTCCAGAGCATGAGAGGTGCCATGGCCTCTGTTACACAGATGACATGGTCTCACTATGTAGAACACTCTGTTTTCAAGCCTGTGACAATCAGCCTTCCTAGGTGTTGAGAATTCAGGCTGTTTCCTTTTAAAACTTACTTTACCAATCAAGCAGACCTGTGATTTAATGCCACTTAAATGATGGCATATAGGATCACACAATACTGTAGACTTAAATTAATGTGGCCACAGGTTTGCTCTTCACCATTCCTAGGTATATTGTTAATTTATTTATATTGTCTTTTTATATGCACTTACTTGAATGACATAAAGATCTCTGGAAAATTCACAAATAAAAAGGAAATAACAAGACATTTCTGCTCTAATTCTAAAAATATTTGTTCTAGCATTTTCATTGTTTATTCAGGTATGAACATGTGCAAACAAACTCTTCCCAAATGGCGTTTTCTTTTTGAAAATTATGAAAGCAAAAGTCTATTAAAATGTCAAGTTGACTCAGCCAATGAATGATCAAATTATATTCTGGATGTGTTCTATGTTCAGCAAATAAAGCCAAAAGGTGATTTATAGAGTCGCTAATTTGTAATTTTCTTCAACTAAAAATGCTCCAAGGAGTCAACTGGCCAGGTCACGGCATCACAATTAAGACTCTTTTGCATTAAGGCAGTTGTGTCATAGCTGATGTAGCTGCTCAGATTGGACATTGCTGTTTAAAACTTCAGACCAACAAATAATTGAAAAGTGATGAGTGCAGGAAGATGCTAGGCAAGCGATGATAGGTGTTTCTTATAGCCTTTCTCTATGTAACAATCGACTTCCAAAAGTATTTGTGTCCTAATTTGATAGGTCAGAAACTGAGGGTGCAGCTCATCTGGGTAGTTTTCCTGCTGATGGTCTGCTTCATACAAAGAGCTACAGATCCAATAAACAGCTCTGCTGCTGGGGATTAGCTACGGTTGGCCAATATGATAAATGACTATGTGATACGATAAGGTAACGTTGTTGTATAGAGAGGGGGCCCCTTGTTTGTCCCAGCCACCTGGTTAGCTTACACCCGAAATAACCACACAGAAACTGTATTAATTAAAACACTGCTTGGCCATTAGCTCTAACTTCTTATTGGATAACTCTTACATATTAGTTTAACCCATCTCCATTAATCTGTGTATCACCACATGGCAGTGGCTTACCAGAGATTATAACCGGCATCTATCTCAGGCACAGGATCCATGGCTTCTCTCTGACTCTGCTTTTCTCCTCCCAATATTTAGTTCTGTTTTCCATGCCTATCTAAGTTCTGCCCTACGAGCTAGGCCAAGGCAGTTTCTTTATTCATTAACCAATGGAAGTAACACACAAACAGAAAAAACTCCTACACCATAGCGTGGCTTTTTTACTTGTGTGCACTTCTGTTTCTGAGAGTATCAATAGGGTAAGCACCAATGACTCAGCACATTACATGCCTGCATTCTATCATTTTTTTGTTCTACAGATGACAGCAAATTATATATCAACATCTAGAGCCAGTGTGAGAGAGGTCTTAGACTCTGCTGTCCCTGCAACAAACTTTCTCTCTTGGTCCTTTCACTTTCTTACATTTCTGGTTTAGTTGCCCAATTTTTAAGATCGTCAGATAGACCTGTGTTTATTAACCACCATAGTGTGTGTGTGTTGTATGTTATATATTCAAGTGTTTAAAGAATTTCTCTTTCTTATTTTTTGTTTCACTTTGTTTTTTTAGAAATGGTCTTACTCTGTAGCTCAGAATGAGCAAGAACTTACTACTTGGCCTGAAATAATCTTAAATTTGGAGTATTCTTTTACCTCAGCCGCCAAGTGTGTGGTTACAGGCATGAAAATAAGAACCATCTAAACAATTTTCTTTAAATGTTTTCAAGGTCAAAAAAATGAGCAAAGTATTTGAGTTGTTACCATCTTTTATCAATGTCCAGATTACTCTAAAATACAACCCATAAAGGATAGCTGGCTTCTTTTCTATGTTCTTCACATCTTTTTCCTGTGATAGAACACCTGGGACAATCCCTTTGGAAGAATAAAGGTTTTTGATCAATATTTATTTCTGCCTATAATAATTGATTTATGTGTTAAATAATTACTAGCTCATTTTTCATGTTGATATACATGCTATTTTGTCACATACGTATTTTGGATTTTGACTACATACCAGACTTAGAGGTGCTTCTGCTTGAGAATTGGTCATCTTTTTCTTCAATAATGTTTATATGACAAACACGTTGGAAACATAACTCTTCATGTGTTACATCTGTACAACTGTCAGCTGTGACCTAACAATGGTTCATTTGGGATTGCCTGGTCTTGACTCCAGGTTGGGCTATTTCTGCTTCATATATCTCCTCTTCTAAAACTGAGAATTAGGAAGTATAACCTACCTAAGGAATCTTCATGGCAAGTACACTGGGGTCAAAGCACACAGATCCTCCAAACACCCTCACCCCAGACTGGTTTATTGTCCAGATCATTAATTAGTATATTTGGTCCACATGGACCAAATTTAATATCAATGGGACAAGCAACTGTAATCTACAGGGATTATTGAAGACAAGAACAAAGATTTAGAATGAAATTACCTAACATATAGAGCCTGAAGATCTAACTTTTATCTTTTGAAATTAGTATTGTAAGAGATTACTAAGATGATATAATTAAATGATTTTAAAAATGTCTTATCTTCTGGTAGCAGCATATAATAAGCTGCCTATTTTCTTTTTGTATTTCACAGGTTTTTACATCATGTTTGGGAAGAAAAAGAAAAAGATTGAAATATCTGGCCCATCCAACTTTGAACACAGGGTTCACACTGGGTTTGATCCACAGGAGCAGAAATTTACTGGCCTTCCCCAGCAATGGCACAGCCTGTTAGCAGACACAGCCAACAGACCAAAGCCCATGGTGGATCCATCATGCATCACACCCATACAGCTGGCTCCCATGAAGGTATGCAAGGAACTCTGTCTTCAGGTTGACTTCTGAACCATAATAGAATTCAATAACAATAAATCATATTTATAAATATATGCAAACACTCACATGGATGTATCCATATGTATGATTTATATATAAATATGTGTAATTTCAAATTTACCTTCACAGCCTAAGAAAGAACTAATTCAAATATTAGTAAATAATTTAGGTCATTAAATAGTCTATAATTTACCTGAACAAGCAGTTGGTAGGTTTTTAACAAAGAATGTTCCCTACAATAACGTCACAGAAGCAGAATGCAGACTCACTAAGTTTCAGATAAGCTTAGTTACTACAAAGACAATTCAGAGATTTCTGCTTCTTCTTTACCTCAGGGTAAGAATTCCATAACCCATCAGGCAGTTGCCCACAAGCTCTCCCTGGGAGTAAAATGTCATAGATGCTTATCAGAATAGTATACAACAGATCACTCCAGAGTCTTCCAATCCCAACAAAGCCTGAATGTTCATCTGTCGTTCATTATAGCAGTACATGGCTATGCTGTGAGGGTCTTACTCTGTGAGAACCTGAATAGTGTATAAGTTGTGTTAAACTGTATGTCAAGTGAGTCAGAAGGGTGTAAACAAGTGACATGGTTGGTAAGTGAGAGAAGTTTCTGTTATCTCTTAACCTGGCTGAATTAAAATTGCCATCCCATGAAAGAAGTGTATCTTCCCATATTTGTGGTTGAGTGGTGGTCTTCAGCCCTGGACAGCAGGCTTCAGGAAGGTTTACCTGAGGAGAAATCTTCATCAGTCAGCATTCTTTGGTGGGTCATGACTCCCATTGATCTTAATGCAGAAACTCTAGCTTACCTATTTTACCTAAAACTTGCAAAGGTACGTCTGTCCTTTGTGGACTCATGTATGCCTATGCTTCTTGAGATACACTACAAATCAGAATCACTTGATAGGCTTGATTAACAAATAGGGTTTCTATTGTGAAGAGGCACCATGGCCACAGAAACTCTTATGAAGGAAAACAAGTTCAGAGGTTTAGTCTATTGTCATCTCTTGGAGAGGTAGCTGAGAGTTCTACATCTAGATCCATAAGCAGCAGGAAGAAACAGTTGAGCCCCTAGACCTCTCTTGATCTTCTGAAACCTCAAAGCCTGCCCCCAGTGACACACTTCCTCCAACAAGACCACATCTACTCTAACAAGGCTGCACCTCTTAATAGCGCCACTACCTAGGGGTCTATGGGGGCCATTTTTATTCAAGCTACCACAACACAGATACGGAGCTCTGCCCCTGTTTCTGGTTCAGTAGAACTTGTTTAGGGTTTCTAGACGTTCATTCTAACTGATGTCCTCTTAGTACCAAGGCTGTTGGTCTGAAGACAGATTTTGAAAACCTTAATAAAAGTAGTTATAAAGACTTTTATTTACATAGGTGATATAATCAGCATGACTTCACACTTATAAAAAAAAGTCAATTTTATCAGAATCTTAGATTTATGTCAAGAGTTGACTTTCTTGACCCCAAACCCCGAGCAAATTAACTGAGATCATCTGGATAGTCAAAGGGGAGGCTTCTTTTTAAACATTTGGCAAGGACTGGAAATGTAGATCAGTGATACAGTCTGTGTTTAGCATATGCTTAATGGGTTCAATTTTTAACATTTTAACATCTCTTCTTCTCTGAACAAAACTGTTTTCCATACTTAATTGCTTATTTATAAGAACATCATAAGCAATATTACCCAAGTTGTTTCTGAATTAGATGTGTTACATTAAAAGGGAATGTTAAATAGTTGCATCTCTTTGTTCTAAATGCGCCTGAAACTCAGTCCAGAGGGACTTAGTATAACCCTCTTCCTTCTCAGCATCATCCTGAACATTCTGATTCAGTGAGTCTGGAGTCTGCCACCAGTCTACATTTATAATAAACTCTTGGTGCTCTGATATATAGGACAACATCCTTTAATATTTAATATTCCTGATGAACACAGTGGCATGCGCCTGTAATCCCAGCACTTGGGCGACAGAAATAAGAAGAGTGAGTTACAGGCCAGCCTGGGCTACATAGCAATATTCTGCCTCAAAATAAAGAAGACGTCACTGTTTTCACTGGACAAAAGCGATCACACCATGTCAATCCTTTCCCTTTGTTACAGCCCAGAAATCATGCTGATACAACAAAATGCAAAAACACAAATAAAGGTCATCACGACTTCCACCTCACAGGAGCCATCAACACATCTTAACATTTCAATTCTATTTCTTTTGAATTGTGAATTAGTATACTAGCAATAATTCTAAATATTTTGATACATTTAAATTTTATCGTGATGTCATACTATATAACTATCCTTGAATTTCCTTTTTTACTTAAGATTGAGATTAAAAATTATGATTTATACAAAGTACTTGCATTTAGTTTAAATTGTAACTTTTATAAATTACTCATTTTTCTAGAGAAACATGCTACAAAATATTGCTATAATAAATAAAATTATCATGAAAATATGAGTACTTGATTTTAATAGTGCAGTCTGGAATGCTTGGAAGCCTTAGGTTGTCAAACTATTCTCATAGTAATGGAGAGTCATTTGTCATTTTCGTTATTTACTGAGGATACAGGAAGCTTTTTTAGAAAGTAACAGGTGTCATTTTATACTCCTTTGCTTTATAAGCTTCTTATTTGGATGGTGGGCTCCCGTGTCTTTAATTCCAGCACTTGGGTGACAGAGGCAGGCAGATCTCCAAATTCGAGGCCAGCATGGCCTACAGAGTGAGATTCAGAATAGCCAGAACTACAGGGAGAAATTCTGCCTTAAAATACAATAATGATGATGATGATGTAGTGAAAATCAAAGTTTAAAACAGTTTCTTGTTTTTTAATGTATTATACAGTAGATAGTTTTTAATTCTCACATAAACAAAAGTCTTTTGGATCCTGAACAAATGTGGGAAGTTCTTAAAACCAAAAGGTTTAAGACCAATCATCTGGTGTTCTTATCAAATGAGATAGTCTGTGATTGTTGCCCTTCGATCGTCACACTGTACTCATTTTGCTTATTTTTAATTGTTCTATATATCCAGGAAAAGAGACTTTTGTTGACTGTTAGTGGTTGAGTCAGCATCAGGTCCAGAAATATTACTAAATATAATGTCCTATCCTATTATAATTGAATAATATTTCCCTAGCTTGAAAGTGCGGAGTTATGTAATCCCTTTAGACCATCTCTTATCTATTTTAGCCTCTTCAAAGAACTTCAAAGAATTTTCTTTTTGAGTTTACTTTTTTATTTAATTATGTAGACCTGTGTGAAAGAGTATTTGTATATGTGCATACTTGCATGTATGTGCCTTTGGAGGCTAGAAGAGTATCATTTTCCCTGGAACTGAAGCTACCAGTAGTTTCAAAACATCCAACATGGATGCAATGAACAAAATTAAGGTCTTATGAAATAATAGCAAGTACCTTTAACCTCTGAGCCATGTATATAGCCCCTAACCTACAAATCTATCATAGATAGATAGATAGTTAGTTAGATAGACAGATTAGATAGACAGACCCTAAATTCAAAGATCCCACGTGTGTGCGCGTTAATTCTTTGAAAATCATTTTTTCTTTTTTCTATTGATTTTTATTGAGTTCTACATTTTTCTTTGCTCCCCTCCAATCTTATACAATGTATTTTGATCACATTTGCCTCCCCACAACTCTTCCAAAACCCATTCCACCTCCATACCCACACAGCTTCATCTTTTCTTTTCATTTTTTAAATCCATGGAATCTAATTAGTCTTTTCTAAGTACTCTTGGGTTTAGGGCCTGTTTTGAAATGTGATTGACCTACCAAGAGTCATATCCTTAAAGAAAATTGACTCTCCATCTCCTAAAAACTATCAATTGCCAATATCTCCTCAGTTAAGGGTGGGACTTTCCTTCCTGATGGGATCCCATCTGGCTTGAGCTTGCTCCGATCTTGTGCATGCAGTCACAATGACAGTGAGTTCGTGTGTGCAACTGCTCTGTTGTGTCCCGAAAACACTTTTTCCCGTGTGCATGTGTCCACTGAACCTTTTAGGGAGACATAGGGTGATTTAAATGTCCCATTCAGGACACACCACTCCACAGTGTGTACATTGACTGGCTGTGGGTCAATGTAATTGTCATTTACTTCAAGAAGCTTTTCCACTGAGAGTTGACAGACGTACTAGTTCATGTGTGTACTGGTAAGTCACTGATTGCCCTTCAAAGCCTCCTAACAACCTTCTCTTTGTCCTGTGGAGGCTGAAGTTTACCAAGCTGGCTCTCCTAAGTCATCTTCATCTCTGCAATTGTCAATATTTTATAACGTTCTAAAGTTGGGGTTTTTCTGTCTTCCTTTTTATCATCTACATCTGGTAACTGTGTTAAAAATAATTTTGTTAGACAAAACAGGTAAAAATCAAGAGAAAGAACCTCCAAGTTCAGCTGTTGGATTCTAGGAGATCATTCCTTATTTTCTTCTTTCTTATAGTTTATGTCAGAAGTGCCTCAGTGAATGAGTCCACCTTCATAGCTTTGTAATTCTCTTTCTCCCCGTTCATGCTTAATATTGAGAACCTAAATATCTTTAACTCTGCCAACATAGTCCAATGTCTGTGACAGTCTCTCATTCCTTTAATGATTTTAAATGCATGTTCCTAAACTATAAGATAACTAATATGTTTTCTAGCATTTGAGGGGCTATTTATTTTAGTGCCTCCTCTAATTACTGAGAATAGTCATTAAGGAATTAAACTACAGCAGATACTTGGCACACTTTTAGCTGAATGAGATTCCCAGAAACCATGACAGTGAGGAGTAACCCTGAGAGACTTTTGACTTTCATGCCTGATTTTTGCCAAACATTGTGGTCCTCACATCACCTTTCAGATTAACTCAGGACTTCTGTCCTTTATTGTCATCCTGATAGTTTCCATGTACCTCCTCTGAAAGACCACAGATTCAATCCACTACAGCTTTCCTATTTTCTGCTTTAATATCGTTTTAGCTTTTTCTTATTTTATAACTATCTCTACTTTGATAAATGTTGAACATAGAAGCATCTATTTGAGCTCTTGAAATGCATTGCCATAATGTTTACCCAGCTGGACTTTCTCTTTCCCTTTCCCAATGTCTGCCTTGATGAAGGAACACCAAAGTTTACCTAACAACTAGGCAGACTTTAAAATGGGAAAGAAGGAAGAAACAGTACAAAGACCCTGTGACAAAAATAAGTTTAGTCAGTATAAAGAGAAACTAGAACACCTACATGGATGGGGCAGAGAATGCCAGGAAAAGAGGAGGGAGATGTTGTCAGGCGGGAAGCAGTGACTGGATAGCAAACAGTGCAGAGTATTTGGAAACTGTGCTTAACTTATCAGCCTGATAATCCTCTAGAGGTGAAAGCTCCACATTTTGCATCCGGAAATTAATTGATTCATTTAGAGGTCAGATCAAATTGAAAGTTTACCTGCCATGCTGATCTAATGTATAATCTTGCAGGTTAGGTGTAGGAGTCATCATTGAAAGGCGTGAAAAGTTGAGATTCAGGAAGTCCTTCCAGCTATATGATTGCCAAAAGAGGGCTGAGAAAAAAATGCAAAGGTTTTTTAGAATAAATAGTGGCTTTTCATAGAGATGATTTCAGTGGAAACAGAATATAATTATAAGATGGAACCTGTCTGGAAGCTCAACCTTATTTTAAAACCATTTGTAAAAATTCCACTTCAAAAGAGCTGCATCCGTGTGTGTCTGGTTGATCAGAACCAAGGCTCCCACCAGGAGGACAGATGGCAAATCCTCTGTCAAAGCTTCTCTTATTGCTACACTTCCAGAAGCCAGTGAAGACAACAGGCTCTCCCACACTTCCCCATGCCTTTTATTTTCAAAACTTGTTACAAATGGCGAATGTCTTTTCAACCAAACCACCGGCATGGGGATTGGGAAACTATACCTCACCTGCCTAATCTAGGAAATTGGGAAAGACAGGCAGGCTGCTTTTCACCTAGAAAGAAAAGCAATCAATCAAGCAAAGCCTCTTCATGCATATGAGTCACCATTTCTGGAACTGCTGACAAGATTTTGGCTTTAAAGTTAATCTAGGTTTCAAAGTGTACACCCTGGGGGCTGGAGAGATGGTTCAGAGGTTAAAAGCACTGGCTACTCTTCCAGAGGTCCTGAGTTCAATTCCCAGCGACCACATGGTGACTCACAACTATCTGTAATGAGATTTGGCACCTTCTTCTGGCCTGCAGGCATACATGCAGGCAGAATATTATATACATAATAAATAAATAAATCTTTAAAAAAACCAAAGTGTATACTCTGTTGACATATTCCCTGTTCCACAAATCAGTCTCCCACTCCTTCCCTCTTTTCTCCCCTCCCCATCTCCCTCTTCATCCCTTCTTTCACCTTCCCTGTTTTCCTCTCCCTCACTGAATCTAAAGTTAGAAAATAAAATCTAACCTCAGCCCCACATCAGTTCTCATAAGAACTCATGAGTGCCATCTTTCTTTGTATCAGTCTTCATAGTCTCTTATTTAAGCCACCTCAAAATTTCCTTTCTGAGTTTGAGCAGCCAAACCCAAATGGCCTTGTTATGTGTAAATAAAAGCTGCCATTTTCAGGATAGTGATATTTAGGAAAAACATCAATGGAGGTGATGGCCCTGCTTTCATGTTGAGAAAGAAAACAGGTTGACCAGGCATCTCCAGTGTGCCTCTTGGCAGGCTCATCTTGGCATTGGTATGACAGTTCTGTGAACATAAATGGATTATTCCACCCTTGTAGCTCAGTGGGGAGCTTGGTAAAGGTATCTAGTCTTTCTTATTTCACAACTGCACTTGGATAGCAGCTCTCCAGTTCACAATGTCACTGTACCCCTGAAAGAAGCCCTATGAAGAACGGCTTAGCAGTGATCTCACCACAAGACGTTAGCATCTCCTGTCACACTCAGGACCAAGGAAAACATATAACGTGGCATTCAGTGAAGGTATGTCATAGGTTACACTGGGAAGTCATTTATGACAAGGATGGTTGAGTCTGCTTCTGAGCACCCCTGGTACAAATGCCTTTGTCAGCTTCTTTGCAGTGGAAGTCTCCAATTGCAACCCCAGAGAAGAAATGAAAGAGGTGACGACCTCCCAACACAAAGCGTGCACAGCGTTTTACAACACTTCGAGCAAATGTTTTCTACAGTTCTGCTCCCAGGTCAGAGGCTGATTTTGAAGGAAACCAGACCAGATCTTACAGTAATCTGAAGTTCTGTTGAGTCATACTAGAAAACGGGCCTGACAAAAATAAAGAATACTGTTGCCAAATACTAAATAATGTTTTTAGAGTACAAAATAGTCAATATTTTTATCTGTGGCATCAATACAATGACTAATGAAATATTGAGCCAGTAGTGAGGGGGCAGAAACGATGGCTGAGCCCACCACCACTCAGTTTCTAACTTGAGTTACACTCTGCTCTCTGAACCAGCTGCTGGTGGTTGCTCTGCGCTTATCTTCTGTGAACTTTTCTTCTGTAAAGGGTTAGGGATTACTTTGTGTGCTCATCTCTCAGAGTATTGGCTTTTGATAGGAAGATGATCAAAAAAGAAAATTATAACCCCGGGCATAGAACTTCATATTGTAACATCAAACAAGCATGTAAATCGATGGGTCTATTTTATCATGGAGAAATTTCTTAGCTTGCTCCATATAACACAAGAAAGATTGGTTGCCCTGGAAAAGATGGCAAAAAATAGGTTGGGGTGAACATGATTTAGAAACATTAGTGATGAAGATGACCTTGTCTATCAGAGCCTGTGATTGTAGACCCCAGAGTTGCTTCAGAGAATAATGGCTGACTGAATTATTGAACTGAAGTCTTCAGTTCTCATGCCATAGTCCATGGTGGCTCATGCTTGTCATTCCAACTTTTGGGAAGCTTATACAGGAGGAAACATGAGTCAAGGTTAACCTAGAGTATAAAGTAAGACCCTGTCTCAAACAAAATATTGAAAGTTCCATATCTGGCAACTTAAAAAAACAAAAGCAAACAACAAAACAAATTCAAGCCCCCACAACTATCTGACTCTAAAACCCATTCCTATAATCATCATACTTCCTAACTCCTGATGGTAAGAGTGCATTGCATCTTAAAAAAATCTATAGTGTTCTCAGATAAGGTATCATAATTTTTCACAAGATAATTAAAACATTATTGCAAAGGTATTGCTGGTAAAAAAAATGCCTTTGATTTTCCCATTTATATGGTCGGTATTTAACCTGTAAATGTCCACCCACCCAAGACTAAAGGATTTTAAATACTATCATCTCCTGTCCTGACTACAATTAAGATTTAGCTTTCTTCATGTGGTGTGCACAGGGCTTCGTGTGAGGCCCTTCCATTCATGAAATCCATAGTCTCTTAAAGTGAGTCAAGCAGAATATTCAAACACAAAATTCCAAGCACTTGCTAGAAAGCAAATGCATAAACCTTAAACCTTCCAGTGCATGCTGCTGGCTCTCCACGGTGTCCTCCCTGCTCCCTGAACTAGCCATTGTTGAAGCTGCACATCAAATCCCCTGATCACAAAGTCTCCCCCATCGAGAGCTCTAACAGAGGGGTTTGTCCATGATGAGGCTCCACAGCTATGCTTTGATAGCTGGAAATTCCATAAAAGCTGAAATGTCCTCAGGATAAACTTACTGGCTCAACACTGCCCTCCTGACAGTGGTGACTTAACTGTAAAGAAGCCTTCTAAATCCGAAGGAAAAGCTGTACCTTGGCTCTCTGTGGCTCCTACTCACACTTGGAACATGAAATTTTTAATTTTATCTCTCATTAAGCATCTTACAAAAATTGGGACACTAAGATATCAACTACAGGCAGTTTGGGGAGAACTGTCAAATCCTCATTTTTATCATTAAATTCCCTACACTGGTGACACTATACTATTGATAAAAGTACGATATCAATGGTTTCCAAGCAACACATCACTGCTATTAACAGTTCAATTAAAAATAAAAGTATGCCTGGCTAGTGCTGCTCTGTTTGCTACTCGCTCAGTCATCACGTATAAAGACTCTGTGTCAGTCTTGCACTGTTTCACGACAGTTAACAAACTTGAAGGCTGAAAAGCCCGCCACTGCTTTCTTCATCACCGTGATGAAACGCCTAGCTAAGGGCAACTTCAGAGGGGAAGAGTCCGGAAGAATGTGGTACACATGGCATGAAGGCACAGCCATGGGAGTGGCTTGGTCAGAGTGGCTAACCAGGAAGCAGAGGGAAATGGTGATGCCTAGCCAGTTCTCCAGTTCCCCTTTGACTCTGTGTAGGACCCCAGCTCAAGAGATGATCCCATCCACCTTCAGGGCAGTCCTTTCTCCTCCCTTAAACATCTCTTGACAGGCCGTTACACCTACATCCAGTGATGTGCCTCACTAATGTCCTGGGTGTTTCTTAAGCCAAACTGACCCCTGAAATAACCCATCTCAAAGAGTATCTTCATTAGCACCATTTTTTAAAAGTTCAGAGTCGAAGCATGGCTTATGAGACTTCTCTGCTCAGTGTCTCACATGTTGTAGTCAGTGGGACAGCTGGGCTCTGTTCCCATCTGGAGGCCTAATGGAAAGATCCTACATCC
Organism: Dicrostonyx torquatus; assembly: GCA_028555095.1. Lineage (NCBI taxonomy): Eukaryota > Metazoa > Chordata > Mammalia > Rodentia > Cricetidae > Dicrostonyx > Dicrostonyx torquatus. The sequence goes on along the minus strand of JAQHUG010000009.1, from coordinate 3,531,059 downwards.
ATCCCTATTGGGACAATAGTAGAATTACTTTCTAATTTTCAGTCTGCTTATTAAAGCCATCATGAAACTAAGAACTAGTCAGCTTAAGTGGGGGGGGGGGGCTATGCATGTGTGTGCGTGCGTGAGCGCGTGTGCGTGCGTGAGCGCGTGTGCGTGCGTGAGCGCGTGTGCGTGCGTGAGCGCGTGTGCGTGCGTGAGCGCGTGTGCGTGCGTGAGCGCGTGTGCGTGCGTGAGCGCGTGTGCGTGCGTGAGCGCACACAAAATCATAGAACAACAAGCCCACACCCACTAAAACATAATGGTAGATAACAAGAAGAGTGGCAAAAGGCACACTGTGGGAGTGGCAGCCTGGCATCTTTGTCATAGTAAAGTTTTTTTTTTAAAAAAAAAATAGTATTCTTCCTTTACTCTCCTTAGATGCTGAACTCTCCACCCATTGCTTAATCCTTCTTTAAATTTATTTTAAAAAACAAAACAAAACTATCTTTTCTCATTTTACATGCCAAACCCAGTTCCCACTCCCTCCCCTCCTCCAGCTCTCTTCACTTTCCTCCCCATCCCACCCCTCATCCCATCCCCATTCACTCTTCAGAGAGGGTGAGGCTTCCCATGGGGCTGCAACAAAGCCTAGCACATTGTTTGAGGCAGGACCAAGGCCCTCCCCACTCTGTCTAGACTGAGCAAGGTTTCTCTACAGTAATTTTTTTAGAAACAAGTCCGTCCGAATTCTTTCCCACAAAAACTAGTAAGTCACCCAAAAGTGGGAATCATCAATAAAGGATCCATCAAAGAATCGTCCTCTATTCCCTAATTTCCTAACATATGCAAAATGCAATTATTCCAAGCCAATAATCCCAAAAATCTCAGTCCATCATCTCAAAGTCCAAATTCCCCATTCAATTGGAATTTAGTTTTAATGGAATATATAGGTGTGACCTAGTGGGTACAGCTACTAAATACAATTCTCCGTTTCTGGACATGTGAAACTAGTGTTAGCTGCCCCAGCATCCCCAAAATACAACGGTAAAAGCAAGCAAAATACAATGGTAAAAGCAAGCAAAGTACGCGTAAAAATTTTGACTTAAAATGAGACAGTAGAGAGAATGAAGGGGATCAGGGGGACAGAAAGTAAAAAGAGTCAATTTGTCAATGTCCATCCTGAAGTCCGGTCAGGAAATATTAGAATTGCTTTGATTAAACTATAGGGCTTGGAAATGTTCTTCTGTGGCTCCAGCTCCACCCTCTTAATTTTCCTTATTCCTTTCTCATGAAGCTTAGCAAATAATTTTTGTCAATGTAGTCCTATGTGTCTGCTTTACTCCGAGGTCACATTTGGGGTCTGGGAGCTGGCTTTACTTCACACTCCCTGCTCATTTTATGTCAATTTAGCAGTGGTTTGTTGTTGTTGTTGTTTTATTTTGTTTTGTTTTGTTTTTTTGAAACTGTCTTGTAAGAGCTATGGAACTTTATGGACCTTGCTGTGGCTCTCTCCATTAAGCAGAAACTGTATCCACAGATATTCCAAAGACAGCTTTCTGCTCTTTTACCTGCTGTTGTGTCTGCCTGGTGAGTCTCTGGTTGGCTGATGTCTGTGGGACACACTCTTGACAGGGGCTCTTGTCTGGCGTCTTGGTCTGAGTTCAGGGGTGGAACTACTTTGTGTTCACGCTCTCCTCTGGGATGTGCTGTCCTAAATATGACTCTCTCAGCTTTAGCATCCGGGCTTCAGCATCTGGAGAGCATCCCAATGCTTGAGGTTATTGGATTCTGATTCCCTTTTTAAATTTTATTTTAAGAAAAAATTATTCCTTTAGTGTATGTCTCTCCTAGTGGAGAGAAGAGATCAGTGACTCCTTCAATATTATTTTTTGAAATCTCTTTAATAATATTACTGCATTTATCTCAGCATACAAGCTCTGCCTTCCAGAGAACTTTGGAAATAGTGTCATCACATGACATAACAGAGGTCCTCCTTCCAGCAATGTCCTTCTGAGCCCCAGTCAGAAATATCCTCAAAATCCAGTTTCAGCTAAGAGTCCATCTCTGGTAATTTGGGGTTTCTCTAGCATGTGCCTCGAAATGTCTCCATGTTTCTTCCATTGTCTGGTTACAAACCCCGACCACATGGTCAATTAGATTGTGTTCCTCTTCAGCGGAGGAAAATGCAGGGCACGGTGATTTACAACTGTGATTCCAGCAGGATTGTTGTGAGTTTGACACAACCAAGAAAGTCACAAATCTGAGATCTCTGCCTCTTCCACGTTATGTGGGTGAGCCATATGAGGCTCTAATTGCTTACAGGGGGGGAAACAACAACAAAGGAGAAGAGGAAGAGGGGAGAAAGGGGGAGAGAGGGAAAAAGAGAAGGAGGCAGATGTCATTTCATTTTTGAGTATAATATTGGAAGTTTTTAGGCGGTTTCTAGCCTTAGTTATTAGGCCTATTTCTAGCCTACCTGGCAGCTTCAGACACTAATTAGTCCAATTAGCTACCCACACCTGCAGCCTTGATGGCTATGGGTTCCCAAATCCTGTGATCTTCATAGATTTGTCAGAGACTTGGTTTTATGAACAAAGAACCTAAAGCAGGAAACTACTTTTTTTATTTCATCAGTGACACCTCACATTTCCAAGTTAAGAAGTAAAAACAAAGTCAAGTAATTGACAAGGCTTTGCAAATTCACTACAGCCGGACAAAGATTATTTTAAAAATGAGAGAACAGAGGGAGGAAGCGGATGACAAGGGAAAAGCAATTCCAGATTTTTAAAAAGTGTGACTGAGTAAGTTCACACCATAGTCCTGGACTCAACACAGTCTTCTGCCCACTGAACAGCTCAAATTAGCAAGGGGAGATGCTGCTGCTGCCTAGGTCATGGTTGGAGCCCTGTAAGGGGAGATGCTGATGCTGCCTGAATCATGGATGGAGGCCTGGAAGGGGAAATGATGATGCCGCCTGAATCATGGATGGAGGCCTGGAAGGGGGAATGATGATGCTGCCTGAATCATGGATGGAGGCCTGGAAGGGGAGATGATGTAGCTGCTTGCATCATGGATGGAGGCCTGGAAGGGGAGATGATGATGCTGTCTGAATGATGGTTGGAGGCCTGGTATTATAATCAGCAATTCAGATGGCAGTTAACTCAGTGAAGGGCTCCTTGGTGAATCATGTTTTTCTCAAACTTAGATTAGATAGAGCTACCTGGGCAGGTTATTATGTGGGGGAGGTGGGGAAGGCCATAATCAACATTTCATTCATGTTGCTTGGAGCTCAACAAATGTAGCTAGTAGTTCTGATCCTTGCTAAGTTATGATCTGGAGAATGCCAAGAACAGAAGCTGGTAAGTGGCAGAAGATAATATGTTTTACAAGATTAGACAAAAGTTTAATTTCCTGATATAGTTTTTCTATGTTTTACTTATTTCTATAGCAAAAAAAACCCTCTATTTCTGCCAAATTCCAAGAAAAGGATATGTTCGGTTCTCTCCTCTAGCATCAGATGTTTAAGATCTCCCTTGGAACATTTCGTTCTCTGAATGTGAGCTTTGTGTGCAGCACTGGGAACTGTGCTGACCAGCCAACGTGCCGTCAGCTGGAGTGGAATTCTGGGGCACAAAGCACATGGACTATTCCAGTCACCTTGGGCTGCTCATCTCAAATGCTTGCCTGATCCATGTTATCTCTAACATCTGCAAGCTTTCTCAAACTTCAAAAGTGATCATTAACTGTTGGACCCTTCATTCTGCAGATCGACAATTCAAATCTCCAACTCCCTATCTCTGTTGCAAGGATTCTTGCTTTTGTAGGATCTTCCCCCTTTCCCACACTGGTCTCTTTCTTTCTATTTATTTTTACCTAAAGCCATATTCTTCCCTCTGGACAAGCCTATGAGCTCATCCTATAAGCAGCATATGGCTGTGTGCTGTGTCATTTTGTGTTCACTCAACCTGTCAGTCATTGTAAGACTTCAGTACATTTATAGTTGGTATCATGAATCAGCTACTTGACTTTACATCTTCTATTCTACTTAATGGCACATGTGGTTATTTCCTGTTTTGCTTTCTTCTCTTGTTGGTTTGATCAGTGGTTTGTCACTTCTCTCCTTTCCTGTGGTGAGCCCACAAGTATTATACGGTAAATGTACAGCCGACGGAGCTATTGGACTATGCACAGGAAGTGTATATGCACACTTGCACCTGGAGAACCCATGTTTGCAGAGGTGCATCTGTCCTTTGGATAAGTCACAGTCAATTCTGTAGAGATGTTGTGAAATCATGGCATTGCTCCCTTCTATAGTATTCTAGCAGTGAGTAAACTTGGCTTTTCCTGTTGGGCAATGGGATACCTCCCCCCACACCATGAAGCCTTGGTGTAAAAAGGATTCAGTCAAGCCTTTGTTCTCATAGCCAAAATCTACATAAAAATAGTTCCCCACAGACTTTCTTTACTGACTTTAGTCACTGATAAGAAAGGAGCCTCATGCAGACTCGGGAAGATGTAATCTACTGGTCTTCTCCTCTGACTTAACAGGCTACTAATATTCTGTATTTACCCTTCACCTTGGTTTCAACTAACATAGGATCATAACCCAGGAAATGAACTGTTTATAAAGAAAAAAGACCTGAGTCACTAAAACTAGCTTCAGGGAGAAAAATTCTCACCAGGGCACCCTGCTGGAGTCAGAAGCAAGATCCCCGGAAGAGATTCCTTTTAACCCAACCAGCTAGATGCTAATGCAAATCAAGCCCACAGCTCAGTATAACCACCAGCTGTGCTCCCCAGTTTCTTGTGACTCTGTGAAAGTGCATACTTGATACTGTTGTTAACCGCCTATGAGACTGCTAACTTGTCTGTATGCCAATATAAACTGGAAACTTTGTGGAGATCACACCCCTACCATTAGCCTTAGCCTTATGCTTTGCCCTTATGCCTTATGCCCTTGTGCTCCTCTTCCTCTCAGGAATAAAGAAACATGCAGGAGAATCATGCCTAAGTCAGTCAGCTTGTTTTACCCCTCAGATCTTCTTCGCAAGCCAGTTTTGGTTGTTGTAGAAGTCCTCTTCTGAACCCTGACAGAGTGCTGAAGCTGACACTCAGTAGCTCCCCATACCTTCTTTCAGGTTCCGCTCACCCTTGTACTCATGTGTTCTCTCCTTTCCCGCTCTTTTTTTTAAAATCAATATCGCCTTCCTTGTTTATATTTCATAAACAAACTCCCAATTCTCGAAATAATATAACCTATATTCTCTACTAAACACTGTATTCACCTCCTATTCCCCAATCCAATAAGAGGAGACGATCTTTAAACCCTTCAGGCATCCCTCCTCTTCCCCCTGCCCACCCTGCAGCCAAGACTTCTGAAACATTTATAAGGTTCTTACACCTCCAACTCCTAGTTTTTATAAAATATTTTGGCAATATCACTAAACTAGCTTTATATGCCCTGCATTCCATCTTAAGAACGATTAATCCAGACAGACAGGTTGAGAAAGACAGAGAATGGAATACACACAGACAGGCTACACCCAGACACTCCGCTGAGCAGTCCTTTCTCTCCCTTTGCTGTCCCTCGTCCTGAAGTCGGTGTTCCAGATCTGTGCTGCCCAGCAAAACCTGTCTGCGATTTCCAATAGGCGACTCTTAGACACGTCACATAAGGAGCTCTGGAAGTCTGGTGAGAACCACTGACGAGTTGGGTATTCTATTACTGTAACAATTTAAAATTAAATAGTCATGGCTCCCACACTAAGCAGAGCAGAACAGGATGGTTTGCTGTTTATAGTCTTACTATAAATTATATAGTAATACTAGTATAATTTCCAAATTTTGTATTTCAAAGCATTTCATATTTTGTGTATTTAGGTTAGGGATGCTCATCCAGAAAAGGCTATGTATATATTCCAAAATCCAAAAGATCTCTGACATCAGATATACTTCAATATCAAGCATTTCAGACATGAGATATTCCAGAACATTGGGCCTGGAAGCACACGCTTATAATCCCAGCTAATCAGGAAGTGGAAACAGGAAGGGTCACTTATACAGGGCTCCAGTGAGTTCAATAGAAACAGGGGAGAGGGATGTAGGTGTGACTCAGTGGTAGAATACTTGCCTAGCATGTGAGAGGCCCTGAGTTTAATCCCTAGTACAGACAAAGACAGAGAGAGAGAGAGAGAGAGAGAGAGAGAGAGAGAGAGAGAGAGAGAGAGAGAGAGAGAGATTCTCTCAAGTTTATTTCCTTAGCAACAGAGGCGGAAATGAGAACTTTTATGTGTGCTCTTCAGCCCTAGAACACTTTCAAGAGACACCACGACAGGGTGAAGGCTCAAGAGATGTAGGAAGAAAGCTCTAGACTAGAAAAAGGTGTGGCTTCCTATAGAATCTAGCCTCAGACGGATTCGCAGCAAGCTCCTGTGTGTAAACTGTGCTGCCAAGGGGTTGTCTTCACCTTGGCATAGCAGGTTCATCCTTAAACTCCAAGTTATTTATCAATCATTGTATAAAGCCACCCAACACAAGCATGACTTCCTAGGCTAGCAGAGGATGAGCGTCCTTTTTCCATAACCAAGACAGTACTCAGGTGAAAGAGATGACTACAATGGTCTCAATGACCCCAGCAAAATATTCTCTGGAGTTGAATACCCATGATTTAGTGCTCACCACATTGGGAATGCTGTAGAGACTCTCCTAGAAAGAAGACCCCCAGCAGACACATCTCCCAAAACTTTACCTCCAGTCATAGGATCATAAATTGCCCACTGATATGTGGGTTTGTGTATGGATGCACGCGCTTGTCTAGTGTGTGTGATCAATTATACAATTCTTGGTATTTTGTTATATCAGCAGAAAATTGCCCAATACAGTAGCTGTGAGCTATTGATAGCCAATATTCAACTAGTAGAGAAAGGGAAGTGGACAGTACCAACAGTGTTCCTTGCACAACTCAACTTCTTTAAAGCTTCAAGATTTTACACAACAGCCCCATTAATAGTCTCAGTCTTCTTCCTTCCCTGGAAATAGGTGGGAGTTCTTATTCTTAGAGAGGGATGCAGAACAAAGTGGAAAGATGCTGGAGTGGAGACAAAGACCTGGTTTCAAAGACTCAACATGTACATGTGTTGTTTAGATAATAGCCTGCTGATGTTCTGTTTCCTAAAAGTGTGTAAGAATTATTCTTTATTCTTATAGTTAAGGAATTTTTGAGAATATGTTTAAGTCCATCTTTCTTTTTCCTTCCAAATCATTTCCATTCTAAATTCAATAAAGTTTTTGTAAGGTACACATTCAAGTTTTCAGCTAAGAGAATTTAACAGCAATTAATTCTAAAATTATGTCCCCACCCACTTGTTTTCATCCTCTTGGAATTCCTGCATTTTGTGTGAGGTCCTTTCCTTCCTCGTCATTCCCATCCGTTGTATTTCTGTACAGAATTCATTTCTTTTACTTCTCAGGTTCTGGTCTCATCTCAGCCTGCTGTCCATCCTTCTTCTCAAACTCTTCACAAATCACCCCGGTCCCAGCACTCTTCTGACCCCCATCAATCATCAGAGATGCGCTAGCTGCCTTTGACACGAAGCTGTGTCTAACTCTCTCTTTTCCATTCTTTCTGGAGTGGAGTATAGAATTAATTTGTCTTAGGTTAATTGTTTGTTCTCTGTCTTACTGCTGAATTCATTTAATTGGGATACAATATGTGCAATTGTACACCTCATGGATACATTTCTGTCAACAATGAACTCTGTACAGGTTGTGCAGCTAGCTGTGGGTTTGGCAATGCAATCGAGGGCTGTGTAAACATTCTGTTTACACAGTGGTGATCGGGTAACGATTCTCACACTGCTGTTGGTGCTCGGGTCTACCACTTTACTCTCTGAAAGGTAGTTTTCTCATTATGAGATGATGACAAAATGGAATCCATGCCTGGAAACTAGTGGGTTAACACAGGAAGACAACCTCCTGCTCTTGAGACACGGAATTTCCTTTCCTCTACTATCCCTTAGCATCAAGGATGGAGACTCTTTCAGTCTTGGCCTAGCTCTATACAGAAAGACTATAACACCCAAATCCTTTTCACAGGTTGTTCTCACCAAAGTTTGCCCAGGCTGACCTGTGTGTAGCTGAAGCACAGGCACCTTCCCAGCCAGATCTGTGCTCAGAGGTCTTCCTGTCAATGTCTAATTCTCCAGGGTCCGGGAAACCATTTGATCACAATCAATAGAGGTAGAGTCACCAGACTGAACATGGAGAAGTGCACCACGTTAAAGTTATAGTAATCCCAGAATCCATTGCACCTTCAATGGCCTTACTGGAGAAGTCTGAATTCAAATTCCCATTTTCGTCCTTCAGGTCCCTTTGGTTGAACACATGGCTGCTGTGTCCTGAGATCAGCGCTATGTGCTAGGGACATGGCAGTGAGTGAATGAGATGTGAGTTCTTCCTTACAGAAGCAGTCGCCCCAGAGAAGAAGGGCATACAGGTGTGGTCACAATCACACATGCAGAGTATGGAGATGAGAAAATAAAGCATGCAGTGACAAAAAGTAGCACGCTCTCTTCTCATCCTTCCTACCCATCTCCTGCCATGTTAAATCTGTCCATTGAAGGCATCAGTTTTATCTCTGGACACTGTTTACTGGGTGCCTCAGAGGGAAGGTAACCACAGTGACGAACAATCCAGAACTCTGGCAATTTGATGAATGGTTGAGAGCACTGGGGAATCTGTCAAAGACTGGAGGAAAGAAGCGTGAGACAGCAGTCTTCTAACCCTGAAGGACCACCCCTTAGCGGCAAAGTTCAGTGCCATCTAGAAATCCCCTGTGAGGACAAACAGGAAGAGTTAAGCAGAGAAATCACAGAGATTCAATGCCCTACTCACCAGAGCAGAAGTTGGATGTGGTGTGTGCTTCCCGGTCTCTACTTGGGAAAGCAGAAATCACCCGGCTATTAGCAAAGCCCAGGTATTGGTCCAGCTGCTCACACTGGACTCAATACAGTAGACAGGAAGGGAGAAGAAGCCAGGAAGGATGGGGACTCTAGGAAGTTTCCCAGGATTTGGTATCTGAGGGGATCAGCCAGGCTTGAAGAATCTGGGAAGGGTGTGGCCAGGGGCTATCAACTTTTGTCTCCAAGGGTGGCTTTTGAGGTTTCCTTTCCCAAACCCTAGAGGACAGTTAAGTTTTCTAGGACTGAGTACCGCATGCTTTCATGGGGCATGGGGTTTGTTTGTTTTTCTTCTAAACTTCATAGCTTCTGTTTGAGGTAGTCGGTCAGAACCTCCAGGAACAGACTCTGGGACTACACACTTTCTGTCTTCGCAATCTCCTCCCCACTCTCTCCCCCACCTGGTCTGCAGACCTAATTTACAATTAGGTGTAATAAATTCCTTTATTAATTAAATGTAGTAAATTCCTTAGACTATGTCGTCCTCTACTGGTAGAAGTGACACATTACAAGCCTACATAACTTTTTTTTTCATTCTGTTTGCCAGTTCAATTTAATGCTAAATTCTAATTGATTTCTTTTTGTATATCCATTTTTTTCTATAATTGTATTTATACAACTTAAGGGTAACAATTTAAACATTTTTACATATCCTAATGCTTGACAACATACTTTATTATTTTTTTTTTTAGTTTTTTGTTTTCGATATTTTGGTATTAACAATAACAGCAATCATACCACAAGTTTGAATACTTGGATCCCTATATTGTCTCTGAAACTGAGTAAAACACTCTCTGTCAATTTCCTGTTTTTCAATTAGGGCAATGATTTCTGGTTCTGATGCACACTGACCAATTGGCAGAGAATAACGAAGTTATGGGAAGGAAAATTACTTAAGACATAATTTCCTGTGGTCTCATTCCCAGCTCCTTGGTATCTTTGAGAACCTTTTGCGTTCACAGGCATCTAAGGAAGCTGAGATGCCCTCCATGTAGGACTTGGGAAAGGAAATTCCTACCCTTGTTTTCCTATTTGCCATCTAGATTTCTCAAAAATATGCAAAAGTGCCACCTAGTGGCCGAGAAGAGTATGGCCCCTTTGCACTTAGCTTTGAAGGGACATGCAGGTGACACTGTAAAAACCTACTCTGCATTTTGGGTCTGGATATGTTGTAGATTTAATTTGTCAGTGCTTCCGCTTACAAATGGAAAGGAATTTACATTTTAATTAGCAAAGCTGATCTCATACTGAGAAAAACAAATGTTATTCTGTCAACCCATTCGGAGTAATTAGTTAGCTTTGCCTTTTGAGTTAGAATTTGACCTTTTCCACATTCTGTTGTGCCTCTCAGCCCTGTTGTGTCTGAATCACACTCAAATTTAATTTCCTGTAAGAACGTCTCTTCTGGGGAAAAAAACAAACGAACACGTGTAGATGCTGTGAGAGACAGCCTGGCCAAACCCCCACAGACTCTAGTACCTGCCACTGTGAAAGTGAGCATCTTGAATATGCAGTGGCAGACAACTTCCCAGAGGTGTTCTTGCCAAACTCCTGGCCTACTCAGTACTGAACGAAACACCTGTTGCTTGTTGGGGGTTTGTAAAGCAATGGCAGTAACTAGAACCTGGATTCTTCTTCTTCCATTTACCCCTTCAGCAGGACGTCTCTTCTATGTAATTCCACAACTATGAGACACTGGCCTAATGCAGTCAGCAATCTCAAGAGGGAAGGGCATGCTTTATTGGAGTTATTTTTGCAAGCAATTTCTAGAAATTTGACAGATAATTTAGAAAATACAGAGAGTTCTCACATACTGCCTGGCCCCCAAACATGCACAGCACATCACTGACAAAAGTCACAGAAGAACATCAGAACAAGGGACTGTGCTACCAAGGTCCAGTGGAAGAGCAGAAGGAGGGAGAAGATGAGCAAGGAAGTCAGGACCGTGAGGGACTGGCCCACCAACAGAGACAGTGTGCTTGATCTATTGGGAGCTCATCAAATTCAGCTGGACCAAGACTGAAGGAGCATATGACCTAACTGGACTCTATGAATGTGACTGCCAGTGGGGACTGACTGAGAAGCCAATGATAATGGCACTGGGACCTATCTCTTCTGCATGTATTGGCTTTTTGGGAACTTATTCTATATGGATGCACATCTTCTTAGACTGAGATGGAGAGGGGAGGGCCTTGGGCTTCCCATAGGGCAGGGTATCCTGCCCCATCTTAAGGAAGCAGGGGGAGGGCGGTGGGGTAGTGGGGGAGCGGGAGGGCCGAGAACAAGGGGAGTAAATGTAAATTTTTCTTTTAACAATAAAAAAAAGGGAAAAAAAGTCACAGAAGACTGGTGGACCCTGACAGATGCAAGAACATCAACCATTGTCTACAGGTGACACCAGAGGGACACTCACCACATTGCACATCACATGTGGCTGTCAACAGAGACTTGAGCTCACAGTTATGTAGCATGGAGCAGTCTTACTGCCCTAAACATCCCCTGTGCTCCAGCTGTCCATACCTTCCTCTCCACTAATTCCAGAAATCAGGAGTCTTTTTTACTAACTACATAGTTTGAGCTTTTCCAAAACGTTACTATTTGTGCTCTTTATCTTATATAATCTATTATATAGTAGTCTGGTATAGGAGGTCCTTCTGTTTGTGAGTTGCTTTCTTTGGTTAATTAATAAAGAAACTGCTTGGCCTGATAGGGCAGAACTTAGGTAGGTAGAGAAGGCAGAACTGAATGCTGGGAGAAAGAAAGCAGAGTGAAGGAGAGCCGCCATGGAGACACCAGGTCAGACATGCTAAATCTTTCCCAGTAAGCCATGACCTTGTGGTGAACACAGATTAATAAAAATGGATTAAATCAAGATGTGAGAGTTAGCCAATAGGAGGCTAGAGCTAATGGCCAAGCAGTGTTTTAATTAATACAGTTTCTGTGTGATTATTTCGGGTGTAAGCTAGCCAGGTAGCAAGGACAAGTAAGAGGCCCTGCTCCCATCATTCCTTTATTAATTATACATTAATTTTTCTTTACTATTAAGTTTTGGTTACCAAAGAAAGTAATGGGTTTCATTGTGACATCTTCATACATACGCCATTATGATTTCTTCTCATTTATTCCTCTCCCTGCTGTCCTCCCCACCCTGCTTCTTCTTCTCAAACGGGGTGCCCCTACTTCCCTCAGTTACTCCCTCTCTGTTTTCCTAATGCACATATTTTGTCATTCTCTCATTTCCTATCTTTCTTAAGGTCTCTTCTTCTCCACTCATGACCCACTTTCTAGTTCTTTGATGTATAAATAAAAATATAAACATACATACATATATGTCAATCCTCCACACTGCAAAAATTTGATTATTATATTTTATTTTATTTTTTGTTTTTCTCCTTTTATTTTATTTTTTAAAACATTTTTTTAATCATTTTACATACCAATCCCAGTTCCTACTCTGTCCCCTCCTCCCATTCCTTCCACCTTTCTCTCCACCCTACTCCCATCCACTCCTCAGAGAAGGTAAGGCACATTGCTTTGAGGAAGGACCAAGGTCTTCCCTGCTATATCTAGGCTGAACAAGGTATCCATTCAAAGAGAATGGGTTCCAAAAGGCCAGTATAAGCAGTAGGGATAAATCCTGGTGCTACTGCCAGTGGCCCTGCAGTCTGCCCCAGCCATACAACTGTCATCCACATTCAGAGGGCCTAGTTTAGTCTTATGCTAGTTCCTTACCTGTCTGGTCAGAGTTGGTGAGCTCCCATTAGCTCAGGTAAGGAGTTTCAGTGTGTATCCCCATCATGTTCTTGACCTCTTCATATTCTCACTCCTCCCACTCTTCAACTGGACTTTGGGAGCTCAGCCCAGTGCTCTGTTGTAGCTTTCTGCTTCTTCTTCTATCAATTGCTAGATGAAGGTTCTATGGTGACATTTAAGATATTCATCAATCTAACTACAGGGTACCCTTTCTACTACTGCTTAGGGTCTTAGCTGGGGTCATCCTCATGGATTTCTGGGAATTTCTCCAATACCAGATTTCATGCTAGCCCCATAATGGTTCTCTCAATCAAGATACCTTTTTCCTTGCTCTCTGTCTCTGGGAGATTTTATACACTAATTTTAAACTCTTCCATCTCATTTTTGACTACTTATTATTGCAGAATGATTTGGGTCAATCTTTCCAGTTTTTATGTAACATATCATGTCATCTATAAGAAGAGATGGCTTTGTTTCGTCCCTTCCAATTTGCAGCCTTTTTCTGTTTGCTTTAGTTTTATTAACTGTAACTTCTAGTAAATCTTGAAAGGAATAGTAAGATTTCCTTTTACCTTGTCTTGCAGAGAAGCTTCTTGATTCTCATTGCAGCAGATGACATAAATGATAGATTCTTATACATATTCTTCATCAAGTCCAGGTTCTCTTGGATGTGTTTGCTGTTGATATAATCATGTGATTTTCATGTTAGATTGGCATTACATAGCTAGGGTAAATCTTGCCCCTTCGTGGTGTAGAGTTATGCTTTATAATCCTGAATTTGCTTAGTTTTCAGATGAGGATTTTTTTTTATCAAAGTTGTGTTCATGAGCCACATTTCTCTGTAGATTTATTTTCCTGTAATGTCTTTCTCTAGGTTTGGTATGGAGTGGTGCTGGCCTTAAACAATGTCCTCTATTTCTATCTTGTGAAAGGTCCTTTGAAGAATTGGTGCTGAGTAGAGCATCGTGTTAGCCTTAAATTTTGGTAGGATTCACCAGTGAACTCATTTGTACCTGACACTTTCTTTTTGGAAAACATAATATTTAAATTTCTTTAATAAACATGAACTTTTACAAATTATCATTTTTTTGAGTAATTTGAGCAGATCACGCCTGAAGAACTTGGTCTATTTTTATCACACTATCAACTTTGCATGTATATAGCTTCTATAGTACTTCTTGATTGTTCCTTTTAATTGTGTGTGTGTGTGTTCACATACATGTGATATAAAGGTAGATACAAGTCTCTGAATTTTTTGAAACTCACAGCATATGCAAATGAGCAGCCCCTAATGTAACCTGTGGGTTGTGCCTGAATACGAAGCATCAGTGACAGTTCATCCATCCCAAATCTCCATCAGTCTGGTAAGGATTTTTGGTAATGGGAGAGACATGTGGAGACAGGAGGTATATGGGATTTTTTTTTACATTCTAAATTTGCTGTGAACTTTAAATTGCTCTACAAAAATTAACTACACCCAAGAATATTCTTCAAAGATGACTGATGGCATTACTAGTGAACCACACTTTGTTGACTTAACTAGAGGAGGTCTTTTGTTGAAGGCATAAAAGCAGGAATAAAAAACTATGCTCTAGTTATGCACTTGTGGAGATGAGACCTCAAATGCAGACATTTTCCGCAGTTACTCGCCTCCGCATGTTTTGAAATAGGATCTCTTGCTGAACAGAGAATGGTGTAGGAGGGTCCTTCTGTATTTTTGTTGCTTTCATTGGTTGAATAAAGAGACTTCCTTGGCCTTTTGATAAGGCAGTCCTTAGGTGGGCGGAGTAGACAGAATAGAATGCTGGGAGGAAGGGAAGTGTGGCAGATGCCATGATTCTCCAGCACTAGATGGACGTAGATTAGAATCTTCCCAGTAAGCCACATTCCCGTGGTGATACATAGATTACTAGATATGGGTTAAAGCGAGATGTGAGAGTTAGCCAATAAGAGGCTAGAACTAATAGACCAGGCATTAATTTAATTAATACAATTTTTGTGTGGTTATTTCGGGTATAAGCTAGCCAGGCACTGGGAGCTGGATGGTAGGACACAGCCCGCTCCTCCTCATGCAACAACAGAGTCTACCAATGCTGCCATTACAGCTGGGTACCACACACCCTGTTTTGACAGGAGTGCTGGTAGCTGAACTCAGGTACCCATGATTACATGACAAGTACTTTACCTACGGATCTGTCTCCTGGTTTTTTAAGATGTTAATGTCTATGTTATCTGCTTCTTCCTTTGTTTCTGACAATGATGATCACATCATTACTGTCATTGCTGTCATTCATTTTCCTTCTAAAAACCATGACATTCCTACCATTAGTATTGATCTTTAATCAATTAAGATTAAGGTGTTAAAGATTTTTATTTTATCTTCATTCATTCCATCTTTGGTGCTCTTCTATTTATTACATGGACTCCTGACCCTGACATTTATTAGATATTCTCTCTAAAGAAATTCTTAATTTAAATAACGTAACTTGAGAATTTTACACATATAAAATGAAACATGAACGTTCTACCCTTGTTTCTCCCTTCTAACTCCTATAAACCTCCATCACATTTGTATTTCCTTTTCAACTTCATATCTTCTTTATTTTTGTTAATTTTTGAATACTCACAAAGCCTAATGATTGGAGCCCATAGTTGGGTATGGTGCCATCACTGGAACATGGAAAATCTACCAGTGACTACCTCTTGAGAAAGATTGATTCCCTCTTCCCCCAGTAACTGTTGACTATCAACAGTTCTTTTTGTCTCCTTCGCCCTGGTATCTATTCCCTGTGCCTTGGGCACTGAAGCTGATAAAGCTGTCTCAACTGAAGCAGTGCCCTCCATCTCGTATTCTCAGCACTCATAGAGAGACCTCCCATTTCTTGCACTGTTTTCTGTTTACTAGCCTGTGTCTTCTGAGAGCCATGTTCTAGCTAATTCCTTTCAAACTCTTTCTCTAAAGTTGTATTTTGAAATCAGCTTAGAAGCGTGTGGGTTTTCATAGGGCTTTTTTTCATGCATCCTTAGTTTTAGTTACCCTACCCACTTCCTCGTCTGACCTTGTCCCCGTCCTTGCTTAGTACTTTACCTCCCAGGACTCATTTGATATAAAAGGAAAAGAAGAATTAAATACCTAATTTAACACTTCTTAGAAGGTAGATCTGCTGGTCACATACTTCATAAAGTTTTATTCATCTAAAACAAAAATGTCCTTTTTAAAACATTATTTATTTTACATAGAGGGGCAGAAGGTTTACATACATCTTAAAACATTAGTGTGGAAGTCAGAGGACAGCTTGTGGAATTTGCTTCCGTCCTTCTACTATGTGGGTTCCAGAGATCAAACAGCTTTGGCAGCATGTACTTTGCCCACTGAGTTATCTTGCTGTCTGTGCTTTGCTTTGGAGGGAAGATAATTTCATTGGGTATAAAATTCTTAAAAAAGGGTTTTCCCCCTTTTAAGTTTAAATATTTATTTCTTCAGTCTTTTCTTTTGAAATGCTAATTTCATTTATTTATATATTCTCATACATATATCTGTGTGTACATACATGAATGCATGGTGCAGGAGACTTGTCATGTTTTAAATAAATGCTGATTGGCCAGGTAGGAAGTGTGGGCGGGTCAACCAGACAGGAAGTAGAGGCAGGGCGAGGAGAAAGTCTGGGAAGCAGGAAGCTTCCCTGGCATTTCTGCGTAGATCACCAAGGAGGCAACAATGTAAGCTGCCCAGCTGAGAAAAGGTAACGAGCCATGTGGCTAACATAGATGAATTAATATAAGTTATAATAGCTAGTAAGAAGCCTGAGATAATGAGCCAATCAGTTAATAACCTAATGTAGACTCTCTGTGTGATTTTCTTTGGAGCTTGCCGGCTGTAGGGTACCGGGCGGGACACAAACCCCAACGAGCCAGCCCTCGAGTTACAAATGCATATGTGCCATGACTTCTGACTATCAGAAGATAACTTGCAAGAGTCAGTTCTCTCCTTCTACTGTTTGAGTCTTGGGGATCCAATTCTGGTCATCAAGCCAGGTGGCAAACTTTACTCAGTGAGCCATCTCTCTGGTCTCACGCTTTCTTGCTTGACTTCTGGAAAACTAGATGCAATTCTTCCTTCTCCCACAGGTAAGGAATCCCTGCTTGAACTTCACTCAGAAGTTTTCATTATCTTTGCTTTCTCTATGACTTGGAAGTTATAAGACTAGTTAGTTATAGGTTTGTGGCTGATGCTGTTGCTCTCAGCTTCACATTTATGCTGTTGGTGTTATAATACCTGGTTGCAAATTTTTCCATCATTATTGCTTCAAGAATTTTCTTTCCATTCTTCCATCCCTTCCTTCCTTTGGTGTTCCCATCACATGCACACACCACCATGTGCAACGACATCATCGTTCCTCATTATTTTCTTCCACTTTTTTATATCAGTGTTTTTCTCTGTGTTTTTTGGCTTGGCATATTTCTGCTGAGATAATTCCAAGTGCTGATATTCTTCAGCTCTCCATTCCACCAATGAGTTCTTTATTTCTGTGAGGTTGATTTTGATCACCATAGTTTCTTCTTCTAATCTTCTCCTCTGGCGTACTTTGCCCATGTGCTCTGACACAGTGTCTACTTTCTCCATCACAGCTCTTCTCATATTAAGCACATCCTGGCCTGATTATTCCAACATCTGTGTCACATCTGGCCTTGATGTTCTTTTTGTCTCACCAAAATGTATTTTTTGCCCTTTGATGTAATAAGTAGTAGGCACAAGGAATTGTGTAAATAAGATTTTGGTGATATGGGGGTATCATCTGGGGAAACTGAAATGGCTCCCTGATCCTGTGATTAGGCCCTAGATCAGGCCATACTGGTCCCATGTGTATAAACTTCATGTACACTTTCAGTTTTACTCTACAGGAGGACTAATCAGAGTTAGTATTTCTCTCCTGAGAGCTTAGTAGGATGCAGGGGAATAAAGCGCCCAGACTCAGACTCTTGTCCAGTATTTTCTCTAAAGCAAAGCCTCCTACCAATGAAAAGAAGCCTGCAGGGTGTTTTAAATGCTCCTTTCACCTCACCCTGACAGAAGCAAGAGAGGATTAGTCTGTCAGTGATGGTGGAGACCTAAAACCGATTGACTCCTGGAGGTAAGACTTAGAACTAAATGTAGACACTGCTCTCTGCTCAAGCCTGGCCCCCCTGGAGAGGTGATCCCTGAGACTGGCCTGTTCATCTATCGTACTCCTACCCCAGAGCCACTCGGTACAGCGGATTCTGCATATGGAGTTCTGCCCCAGGTAACTGTGTTCTCCATGGCCTCTGTCTGTCAAGTTTAGGGGAAGCAGTCTGCCCTGTGGCATTACTTCTTTGAAAACACCATGAAATTTTTCAGCTCAGAATTTTACTTTTGAAGTCTTGACTTTCAAGCAAAGTCAAAAATGAAAGGTCCCACCTCTTTTTGTAGAGAGTTTGATCTGAGCCCAGTGGCACTCTCAATCTTTATGTATTTTCTGACAGTTTTTGAAATGATCACTATGATGGCAACTTTGAGTAGTTATCACAGAGTCTGTCTGGCCCACAGACACTAAAATATCTTTGAACTCTCACATAAAATGTCACGTGTTCTAGGTGGCAGATATGCATTACTATGTCAGATAAAAACTTGTTTCTTATCTATAGTATTTATATTCTATATAATATTTTATATTCTAATAGTAAAAGGTGATACATTTATGGTATGATAAATATCAAGAGAACATGAAAGACAGAGAATAGGGGTTCGAAAGAAGGTAGATGGTGGTGAGGAAGGCAAAATTGATTTCAGCAGAGAT
This sequence comes from Dicrostonyx torquatus, assembly GCA_028555095.1. Taxonomy (NCBI): domain Eukaryota; kingdom Metazoa; phylum Chordata; class Mammalia; order Rodentia; family Cricetidae; genus Dicrostonyx; species Dicrostonyx torquatus. Next base: position 3,512,554 of record JAQHUG010000009.1, on the reverse strand, counting down.
GTGGACTGGTGTGACAGAACTCAACTGGGGTGACAGAGCTTTCTCTTTCTCTGTCTGGACAGAGAAAAGAGGCATTAAGTGTGCAAAGAGGAACAGAGAGGACAAGAGTGGCCAAGTGTAGAAGCCTAGAAATGAATGGGAGACCTATGTGGGAAGGTACCAGTCTCCATATTCAGCTGACTCGAACACTGGAGTATTTTCTGTTATGAATCATTCATTCTGGGGACAAAATCGCATTCTGTGCACCAGCTTATAGAACCCAGAGAAGAGAATATACATAGGACAGGCTCCCCTGGGCAGCTGAAGGCAGTAAGTCAGGTACAAATGATTTATAAAGGAAGTGCTCCAGCAAGACCAGGCAAGGGCATGAGGAAAGTAAGCAGGAAAGGGGAGCTGAGGAGAACAGCACAGCCCCAAGCCTCCACCTGTATGATTGACACTCTGGAAAAGAACCGTTCTTTGGGTTAATCTCTGCTCTGGAGAGAGGGGCGATTCCTCTATTGCTATGCAGGTCAGAGGTGTTTGTTTGGTTTTTTTTCCTCACTGACAAACTCTTAGCCCCTGCATCCAGCAGTCGTCAGGGGGAGCCAAGACCCAGGAGGGGATAGGATAAATGGAATAAGTTCTTAGGTGTTATTTGCTTTTTGTTAATGCAATCAAAGTGACCTCAAGAGCCTAAGAGAGTCCCCTGCAGATGGGTGGCTTGGTTCACTGCTGCATCTTAAAAAACATCCCTGAGACTGGGTAACTTATAAACAAAAGAAATTCATTTCACACAGTTCTGGAGAGAAGGAAGAGTAAGATCAGATGATGGATAGCTTAATGCCTAGAAGGACTTGACCTCTTCCAGTGTGGTGCCTTAAGTGTTGGTCCCATGTGCACAAAGAGCAGAAGAAAAGGGCCTGATTACTTTCATCCTTCCTTTTGTAAGTTCTTTTAATAAGGTCATCTCTGAAAGCACCTAGGTTTTCATAGCATCCCAGTCTTGGAGTTTATTTGCCTGCACATGAACTTTTGAAGGGGTAAAGGCAATCAAACTGGATTGATAATGACTTTCAGGCACAGTTTGTGAGAAACAAGCATCCAGGGAGGAAAGGGCAGGCCAGGGAATTAATTAATGGATCCAAACAAATCCAGGTAAACAGTCCATGGGCTCTGCTCCAAAGACCAATGAGTAAATTCTGTAAAATAGTATCAGTATGTCAGCATCTTATATTTATCATTTAAAAGGTGGGCACTTATCTTATGTGATGTTCATTAAACATTTTGTATATATGATTTTAAAGTAGAAATTCTGCAATTCTGGCTCACACTTGTAATCCTAGATTTAGAAGGCTGAGGAAAGAGGCTCAATGCTAGCCTGGGCGACCTAGAACTATATTTCAGTTGAGAGGAGAGTCCAAAGCCAGCAATGTTGCTTGAGAAACACAGATAACTTGTTACCGAAGACTGTTCACCCTCATCTCCAAATAGGATATAGCAGAGCTGTTTAACAGCAATCTGATCACCTGGAACATATGGGCAAATTCACCAGTTTCTTTGATATTAATATTCTCCAAAATGGGTAGTCTAATAGTTAATCATTCGAAATGTACAATAGTTTTGTGTTTGTTTTGTTTTGTTTTTTCATAAAAGTGTGAGTTCAATTTAAGAGAAAACTTTTATTAAACATTTACAGCTGCTTTTATCTATACTCACACAAGGGGGCAGCCTTGAGTCTTTTTTAAATCTGCAATTGTCCTCGAACAAGGGCTGTGTTTAATTGAACACACAGACTCCCTATTCCACATGGTTACCTCTGGAGAAAACTACCATTTGGCATTTCACTTCTGCTGTCACTTGCTGATTACCGGCCTTCTGTCCAATGGGTTTAACAGTATTACCTGTCCATCTGTCCTGTCTGTATTTTTCTACTGCTCTTGGAACATCTTTTGAAATCCATTTGAATTTTAAACAGGAAGATGTACTACCTGCCTGAAAGATCCACCAGCTAATAAATATGCCAGTTTTGAAATTCCTAGAGTAGAGAGTTTTTAAAAATCCATTATTTACTGTATTGTTGTTTATCCTAGTACACAATCTTTTAGTGGTCAAGCATAAGAAACCTGTGCATCCTTGCCTCTGATGACTTTGGGTGGCTAAGGATTGGCCTCCACATTCTCAGCCTGTGCCTCTTATGTATTGTTTGGTATCCTATGACCCCATTGAAAGAAAATAATGGTTTGTACTGCACCCACTTTGTTCTTTGTTTGCCATCTGAGCACCCATTCAAGTCAAACAGTGATGCCACTGATGTCCAGCAGTCAGAGAGCAGATGCTCCAGAGAATGCCTGGCACTCCAGCTGCTGGAGACTAATTCTTTTGACTCACTGTCATGGCTCAGACTGAATAGGAAGGCAAGCGAAGGCTGCCAAAACAGAGCCACAGTCTGGGTTTAGGGAAGCAAAATCTGGTCCTTCCTTATTGTTAGAAGACCACCAAGACCGCAGTCCTATCCTCACTCCTGTGTCATCTGGTCACTCCTACCATGTGGCATAAAGCCCCACTGTCCACTGCCAAGGCACATCCTTCTTCCATCTGGGCACTTCCAGCAGGACTGGAATCTGCTCTTTCCCAGGCGGGGTAAGACATGGTGACAGGCCATCAGTTATTCATTGGCTTGATTCCTCTCCGCTGAATGTTGCTCACCGCTTGCACCCTTCCTCTCCTATCTCTCATTCTCATTTCCACTTCCAGTGGCATCAGGAATAGGAGCTGCTACTGGGCAGTTTGATTTATTAAGGTTGTCAAGCCCAGTCTCCCTCTGATAATAGAACATGGTGGAAGGGAGCTGCGAAGGAAAGAAAATTTACCATAAGTAGCTCAAACAGCGTTTTCACAGCTTCCTGTGCTTGCATTCATCTTAGAATCTCCCATATGGACCTTGCTTTTAATATATGCGCACATTGAACACACAGTTCTCCTTTAAAACTCTCAACCAGATTGTGTGAAGAAGATTTTTGGTAATTAAACTACTTACCCTCTAATTTTAAAAGAAAATGAGATAAAAAATCAAATAAAAGACATTATTGAAACTCAGGAAGCTCTAGCCATGTCATCACAGCTAAACACAGCCCTGACTTCCCATCTGTCTGAAACCACTGTGAGAAGTGGCTGTACCTCCTGTTCTTGGAATGGTCTGGTTCTAGATCTTGGCTAATGTCATGGAATCTATTTTTCATTTCTTAAATAATATAATCTCAAAATTAACCAAGGATGGTAAGCATCATATAAGAATCCTTCGTTCTGAATCCATTGAGAATGAATTGCCAACCTTTGAATAGCTTAGAGTACATTCTTAATATTGAATGTTTCGTTTTCCCCCAAAATTGATGTATTAGCATCTGGTCCTCTGTGTGGTGTTATTTGGAGGTGGGACCTTGGTAAGACATGAGAGCTGTGCCATCATTAAAGAGCAGAGAGTTTCTTCAGCTCTGCCACCATATGAGATTGCAGGACAGCTATGGTTGAAGCAAAGCATGGTTCCTTCCCTGGCAGTGAATATCCTGCTTAGCCTTGATAGTTGTGAGGAACCCATTTCTGTAGTTCAAAAGCCACCCATTCTATAGTGTTGTATTAGAAAGGCGAAACAAAGCATCTCATGCTTTTGCCATATACCAACACCAAATTAGGACAGTAATGCTGGGGCTTACTGTCACTTATGTTTTAGGGCTCATTTGGTTAGTTGTTTTTATTAACTGGACCCAACCTAGAGTCACCTTATAAAAAGGAACTTCAAGTGAAGAATTGCCTTAGTCAGATTGACTAGAAACCATGTCTGAGGAATTTTCCTGATTGTTAATTGATGTGGGAGGGCCCAGCCCACCGTGGGCAGCACCAACCCTCTGCAGGTGGTGCTGGGTTGTGTAAGAAAGTTGACTGAGTGAGCCAACAAGTAGAGTTTGTTATTCATGGTTCTTGCCTTGAGTTCCTGCCATGAATTTCCGCAATGATGGATTGCTGCCTGGACGTATAAGCCAGATAAATTCTCTCCTCCTCGAGTTGCTTTGGTTGGAGTATCTTGTTACACAGCAACAGAGTGAGACTGGAAAGGAGCCAATGGTGACGATTCAGGGGGAAGTCCCCTGTATTTAGTTGTCCTGCTCTTGCTGTTTAATGTGTCTGGAAGTGTCCTTTGCCTTCTTTGTCTGCTCCAACCTTGACACTTCTGAAGAGTGTAGGCTAACAGTCTCTGAGGATGGCCCTCGTCGGGGCTTTGTCTAATACTTCCTCATAACTCTGGTATGCAGAAAGACCATTAGCAACAATATCTGGAAAACAAAGCTAAGTCTTTTCATTGTACCTAAGACAATGTATATATTTAAAGATGCTTCTACAGCAATATTTTCTCATACTGTTGTTTTAAATATTCCTTAGTATTGCTTATTCTGCCCCATAACTCCTACTCTACACTGCTCTCCCATCCCCAAGTCTAATTTAATTTTTCTTAATCTACTAGTTCCATTTAACTCATTATACCATTGAGTTCTATCTCCCCTCCACTGAAATCACACCAAGAAACATTACTAATTTTCTTACTTTTAAGGATATTCCAAATGAAACACACATATCTGAATATTCAAAACTAATGTCCATAAATGAGAGAAAAATACATAGCACTAATCTTTGTGGGTCTTGGATACTAAATTTATTTTTAAAATATCTGTGAAGAAAAGAGTTTGCCTTTAATGTTAGGGTTTTTGTTCATTTGTTTGGTTGATTTTGGTTTTGTTTTTAATGAATTTTTTTTTACTCAAGTTTTTTGTTTGTTTGTTTGGCTAAGATATAGACAGGAAAATAAACCTTTACTGTCTGTTTCTTATCCGGTGCAGATAAAGGATCTGGAAATAGTTAAAAAGTCAAGGCCCAAGCTCCTTCACCATCTAAAAAGTGTTATTGAGATTGATGTGCAATACATACAAACATAACATACATACATACGAGAGAGAGGTGCACAAGTCACAATAATACACCAACTGTCTTAGTGCCTTTTCCGTCACTGTAAAGAGATACGATAACCAAGGAAACAGTTAACAAAAAAAAGAGATTTTTGAGGCTTATAGTTCCGAAAAAGATTTTTGAGGCTTATAGTTCCAAAGGGTGAGTCTGTAGCCATCATGGAGGGTAGAATGGCACCAGGTAGACATGACACTGTAGGTGTATCAGAGAGTTTATGTCTGATCCATAAACACAATACAGAGAGAAAGATAACTGGAAATCATGTGGGTATCTGAAATCTCAAAGCCCAGCCCGAGTTCCTTCTATGAGGCCACACATCCTAGCTGTTCTCAAACAGTTCCACCCACCATGGAGCAAGTATTCAGATATATGAGCCTATCAAAGCTGCTTTCAGTTAAACGTTGTACTGTCCAGCACATTTTTGGAAAGATAATACGTGTGTCAGGAATCACAATGTAATAACTCCCTCTGCTCTCTTTTATTCCCAGATCATACTCATTTCCATTCTCAGTTTTCTCAAGAGTAACCATTATCTGACTTTGATATTGTCAGTCTTTGAACTTTATTCTACTGGAATTACAAAGTAGCTGCTCTATTATATTGGTGTTATGATGATGAGATTAATCTTAATTCAACTAAAAATTTAATTTTTTACAGTTATGGTCCTTCCTAGGCCACTATCTAGATTTTTATTATTTTACTCATTCATTTAGCAAGCACTTACAAAGAATAGAGGTTAATGCTGGGAGTCTTTGGCCTTCTGGTCTGTCCAAATTTTCTTTAGTTTAAACCCAATGGGAAAGTGGTAATAAATGGACACTATGGGCACTATGGACCTGGCACTCTACCAGGTGGTAGCACACGCCTACTCTGCTTCTCTCGCTTCTCCCTCCAATCAACCTAATATATATTCATCTTAACTCTACAAACAAAAAATATATTTATAGAGAGGCTTTCTTCAACATGCTTAAAGCTTTATACATCATCTATAGCAGAGCATATTTAAGTTTGCATCTATTTACATATAAAACTCATAAAGATACTACTTTCCATCTCTTTGAGCACACAAGACATTGCCTGCTTCTTTGAATGACTAATGAATGGGGACAGCTTGCCTTCTACCCTGTGTCTGATCTTTTTATGGTATGACAGGTCTGCCAGAAATGCCAGGTAATTAATACTCCCCAGATAATCCTTGAACAAAATAGGAAGAACCTGTTGGACAATACCTCTGTTTCTCTAGCCCTTAATCAAATAATTGATATACAAACATTCTATTAATAAGTAGCACCTTGGAGTGTCTATAGTAAGGCTGTCCATTTACTAATGGTGGGTGCCTACTAGTACATCTATTACAAAATTATCTCATCTTCATTGCATCCTCCTCTGCTGCTCATGTGGCTTCCTGAAACTTCTTTCTAATCAGAGAAAGAGCACCAGAGTTCTCCCTCAAGGCCTGCTCCAAAAGAACTCAAATAAAGACACTTGTTTTCCAGTCAGCTCTCCCCACTCCAGAGACAACTAGTGCCTCATATATGACCTTGGATTCCTAGTAGCACCTCAACCAGAAGTTCTTTAGGCCATGGGTTTCTTTCCCTCACCTGTGGCATTTCATGACCCATCCAAATGATAAAAGAAGAATCTGGACACTAGGCATATTTCTCTTATCTCACAAGCAAATGTCTAAGAATGGAAGATAATGGTGATATTTGGTGTTTAGGTGGCACACAGGTGGATAACACAGGTGAGAGGGATCACATGGGCCATGGATCCAGTGATCCATGGATGCCACAATTTCAAAGGGGGATTTACAGCTGCTTAGGAGTAAATGCTTTGGGTTTAGAGAGATCTAATGTCAAAACCTGATTCCTCCACCCTCGACTGCTTTTGTGATCCTGAGTAAGAAGTTTAGCCTTATTGTCTTGCTTCTTGTCATGCAAAATAGCAACTCCTCCAACCTCAGCGTGTAACATGTGGGTTTCTGCTTGTTGAGGTTTCTGTTCTGCCCAGTTGCCACAGCCTGTAAGCCCCAAAGAAATCACATAGAGGTCTGCATAAGTTATAAACTAATTGGCCCATTAGCTCAGGCTTTGTATTAGCTCTTATAACTTACATTAACCCATTATTCTTATCTATGTTAGCCACATGGCTCGGTACCTTTTTTGGCGGGGCAGGTCATGTCCTACTTCTTTGGTGTCTGGATAGGACTCTGGGGAGAGCTTCCTTCTTCCCAGAATACTCTTGTTCTCATTGTCCCACCTCTACTTCCTGTCTGGTTGTCCCACCTATGCTTCCTGCCTGGCTACTGTCCAATCAGCATTTACTTAAAAGATAATTGACAGAATACAGAATTGTCCCACACCATCAGTGGGTACCTGTGTATAATAAATTTAAAAACAGTCTCATTGGTTATCACTTTCATGAGACTGTCCCCATTTTATGGTTGAATGTTTGATGCAGCTGCTTCTTTTGGCAATTTTTACCATGGTGACAATTTCACCTTTGAACTACTTTATGAGTTCATGAGACAAATACTGTGTGAAAAGATTTACCTTCTTTATGGAACTCCTGATGGGCATATTTGAAAAAAAATAATTATCCAGTGTTTACTTCACCCCCAGCAGTGTTCAAAGTCAACTATACGGTGTGCTTTGATACCATGTATCCTGATGTTGATCTTTTTGTTGAAGCACAGGGGAAAATAATGTTGTATAACTGCTGCCCAGACAATTGTCAGTGTGTACTTTACTTTTGCACATAGCACTTAGGGCCATTTGTGTGTCTAGAAGGCTAGAAGAATCTTGTACCACCTAACAGATGCACTGCAGACTGCTTTTGAAACTGATTTTTCTTAGCAGAGAAATGGTGACAACGGTTTTTTTTTTCATTAAATTTTCTCTTGGGAAGAATTTTCCATGGTTCAAATGATATTTTGAGGACTATACCCAGGTTTATGACCTCAGTGCTTCTTTCTTCTATTCTCTTTTTAAAGGACTGCTTATCTTATTTATTTTAGTGAAGTCTTTTTTCTTTTTTGTATAGACTTGTGAACTACAATTTTTATGTGAAACCTAGTGAATTTCTCCAGATAAATTAGATAATTTAATTGGCTCAGCCAACTTGATCATTAAAATGTTTGCTAAATACTAATTTTTTTAAGCTACGATGCGTGGTAAGTCCCAAATGGTAGTATGTATTGAGGTTTTTTGTTTTTTGTTTTTTTAGGAGAATAATTACTACTTTAAGTTATAAATAGTTCACACATAATTGTACTAGATGCAAATGTGTGATGTTTGGTAATGTCATTTTTGTTTATTTGGAAGCTCCTCTCAGCCTCACTCTCCCCCATTCCAAACCCTGCCCCTTCTCAGAAAGCCTCCTCCCCCTGAGATGTTCAAGACCTCACCTACAGGGTATTTAAGACCCAGCCCCATAGACCTACCATGTGATTTCTCTCCACCCCCCACCCCGAAATCACTCCAGAGTTCCCATGCTCAGATTAAACCTGGTCTTATGAATTCAACCTGATCTGATTTATTGCATTAACAAAGAGACTTAATGTCAGGGTACAGGAACCTTTTAATTTCATAGAAACAAGTAAATAAACATATCATATTTCAAAATGTGAAAATAACTGTATACTATTGTCCCTAATACCTTTCAGAACAAACACACGTTTTTAATATTGTGAGTGAGAACATGATTATGTATCTGGAATTTAGGGTTCAAATGCATAGCTCTCCTGCTTACTGGTTCAGATGGGTAACCTGGGTATGACTAATAGTGTGTGTCATAGGATGGCTATGAAGACTATTCTATTCTGAGGCTGTAGACACTCTACACAGACTATCCCATGTTGTAAATTCTGTGGTGTTATCTGGGAATCTAGTGAAATAGCTTGGAAACAAAAGCCATAGTTACAGAAAGATCTAGGTTAGAGTTCCAATCCATGTGTTTTCATTTGAACAGTACACAGGAGCACATTAGCTAGTCAACAACGATGTGAAGATGGTGCTGGACTTTCTTGTGGGGCAGAAGCTGTTTGTGAGTGTGGAGAGAAAAAGACCTTCATTTCATGCACTAAGAGATCCTGATCCTTTGGTTCGAGTAGGGCAAAACTTGAATCCTGAAGGAAATGAAGTGGACTGAGTATAGGGCTTCACAGATGCCAGAGGGAAAAGGCAGAGGAGTTACTAGAGAGGGAGAAAATGAGTGGCTGCTTTTGTCCAGCCACACGAAGCCTACTTCTGTGATATGTACTTCCTCCCCACACACAAGTATTTACAAGCAGATGCCAACTGCAGTTGCATTTCTCATTGGCAGACCCATCGACAGAAAAGCCCACACACAGGGTCATTAAAAGGGGAGTTTACAGGACACCCGACCGTTTTCTCCTTAGAAGCCTCTCTGATCTCCAAGTCACTCCTCTCACCAGCTTGCAGTGCCTTGTGGATGGAGGGTGGCCCCTTGCAGCTTTGTAGGTTCTGTTACAAGAAAGTGAAAGGCAAAACTGAGTCATATTGGCTCTCCCATCAAACCACCTGTATCTACCACCAGGTAGATTTGAGGACCAGGTACTAAAACACATGAGTGGTGGTGACATGATATGTTTCTTTAATGATATGTATTTTTTATTTGTTTAATTCTTTTTTGTTTTGTTTTGTTGTTACCTGTTTAGAGAAAAAAATCAAATAAATACATACTTTTGCAAATCGATGCTCTTTTCCATGTGTATTCAGGCAAGATGGGTAATTTTTTTCAATAAAGTTCAAATATCCCACTACAAAGAAACCAACTTTGAATTGATAGAAAGAACACTTTCTTCATTTTCTCAGCTGCTGTGGTCATGTTTGAGTGGTTTGGAGCAGTCTTGGATGTCAGCTCCGTCAAATGTTGCATGTAAGCCAAGCATCCTAGCCAATCTAGCATGGGAAAATCCTGCAGTGTGATATGATAAAAAATATACTGAGCTATAAAACAGAACATTTCAATTCTCAGAAACTGACTGACAAAACACCCCGAGGCTCTATACTTCTATCATGGCTGCTGAGCATTTATATTGGCTGCATTCTTGATAACAAGAAGCCTGATCCCCCTGAATACACAGCATTACTGCCAAAGTTGTGTTATCAGAGAAGGTGGAAACAAACCCTGCATTTAGATACTTTATTTAATTTTATCTGCTTTGGTGTATTAGTCAACTATAGTTGGAAAGAGTGCTGCACAGCAAACAAAGCCCAAAATATTACTGCCTTTAACAATAGATATGTCCTTTTCATTTTTAATGTCTCTAATTTTGAGAACTTCATATATTTTAATCATATTCTTTACCATCCCCCAACTAGTCACAGATCTGCCTTCCACTCCTATCCACCCAACTTCATGCTCTGTGCGTGCATGTGTGTGTGTGTCTATCTATCTATCTATCTATCTATCTATCTATCTATCTATCTCTATCTTTCAAAAAAGACAAGACAGCTCACACACAACATGGAGTATGATTTGTGTTGGTCAACCATTACTGAGCATGTCCACTTCCCAAGAATGTGGCTGATATTTCTACTATTAGTCCATTTAAAAAACTATTTTCCTTCTTCTGCCATCTATGAATTGTAAATATTCTCTTGGCTGGACACATGGCTTAGTGTCCACTTTCTCACCTCCATGCTTGGATTTTGTCTGGCTGCAGCTTATACAGGTCTTGTGCATGATTTCACACTCTCTACAGTTCATATGTGCATCAGTCCTGTTGTTTCTAAAAAATATTGTTTCTTGGAGTCATCCAACATCTCTATTTCTTACACTCATTCCATCTCCTCATATGCGTAGATCCCTGAATCTTGAGGAGAGGGATGTACAAAAGACATCCCGTTTAGTGCTGAGTACCCCAACGTCTCTCACTTTCTATACATTGTCCAATGAGGGTCTCTGTTGATTATCATCTACTGTGAGAAGCTTCTCTGATAAAGACTGAGAGATACACTGATATATGAGTATAGAACTATGTCATCTGGAGTCATTTTATTGGTATTTTCATGGAACAGAATAATAGTAGTAGGTTTTCCCCTAGGAATCATGATCTATCTAATCAGATTAATACTGTGAAAATAGTCATCCTACCAAAAGTAGCTATGGATTCAATACAATCCCCAGTGAAATTGTAACACAATTCTTTACAGAAATTGAAAGGACAATTTTCAGCTTCATATGGAAACACACACACACACACAAATCCACAGGATAACTAAAGCAATCCTGAATAATAAAATAACTTCTAGAGGTATTACCATTCCTTATTTCAAGTTGTACTACAGAGCTATAGTAATAAAACAACATGGTATGGGTATTAAAAAACAGACACACTAATCAATGGATTTGTACTGAAGACCTGTACATAAATCCACACAACTACAAATAGCCGATCTTTTAAAGAGAACCCAAAAATACACACAGGAGAAAATATAACATCTACAACAAATGGTACTGGAAAAACCAAATAGTTTCATGTAAAAGAATACAAATAAATCCATATTTTTCAACTCCAAACTGATCAAGAACCTCAACAAACATGTCTTTTTCTTGCTTATGATTATGAAATTGAGTGGATTCTCCTGCTTTAATCTTCAGATTCATTTGGGTTGACTATATATTCAACATTTGGATCCTGAAAATATGCACGGACCAAAATGGATCCTAAAGTTTTGCATAAACCAGCATTAGTAAGACAGGTTTTTCTCAGGGCAGATGGCAGAAAAATCAAGAACTTAGACTCACACATAATCACATACACTCTATCAGTTCATCAAATTCAATGGCCAGTCTCACACTCAAACGATCAGGAATATGTCCTCAACAATCTCCAAGGAGACCTCCCAGCGTTACCTGCTGTTTAATTAACAGGATGACATGAAATCGTGATATTATTTCAATCTATTCTATTTCTAAAAGGATGTGAAACCCCAGGCAGCAATTGTACCTCCCCTTTCCTCATTCATAAAATGGGGCATAAGAGTAATAATGGACATCATTATTCTTACTACAAAGCTGTTAAATAAATCAAACATTAAAGGTGGGCTATAGCACACAGCTGCATGTAAAGAATAATTTCATCATTACAGAAGCTTTTATTTCAAAACTTTGGTATCTTCTAAATTCTTTTCTCTTCTATTTCACAAAAAGTATCTCCCCATCTCTAATTTTTTAATTTATGGAATTCTTGCAGTGTTTCTTCTCACTTCCAGGTGTGATAAGTCACTTTATTTGAACATAAATGCAAAGGCAATATGAATGCCTTTGTAAATAATCATATATTTAGACTGTAAGAAAGATAGTTGGAGATTCAGATGTCAGATCTATTATTATGAAACCTATTTGTTAATAAGCTTTATGTGTTTATGTGTTTCCACCTCAACCCTGTAGCCTAAATATGAGCAAGCTCTACAGACCTGGAATTGACAGGCCCTGCCACCACATGACTTAACTCTACACACCCATCATTATCAGGTCAGAGTGCGGGCCTTGGTGTCTAAAAGAAGAGTCATGGATCCTTGCCATGTAGAAGTAGGATGTGCAGGCTCTGAAAACAGGAAGTCAATCACTCCATTAAATTAAAGACAATCTTCTTCTTCCCCCTTAGATAAACCAGGCTCCCTGTTACCTGCAGACAAATGAGTAGAGGAGGCAAAAGAACAAAAGTGCTAGTCCATTTCGGTAGAAAACTCTAGAAAGTAGGAGGGCAGAAGATAGTCGCCTTCAATCCTATTCTGGGAATATCTGTCAAGGAGGGAAATTAGTACACTATAATTCAGTGACCTGAAATAATAAGCATAGTGGACCAATTATTTGTTATCATATATAGCCATGTGCACCAAAACACTCTGAAACTAAAGAGCTAAAAACACACTCAAAACTGCTGAAAGAAATTGTAAATAAGTGAATAAATAGAAAGATGTCTAATTTTCACAGGTACAGAGGTGTAATATTATTACATCTATTCAAAACTACCTGTATACTCAATGCAATCTTATGAAAATATTAGTGGTGATTTAAAAAAAAAAAAGGAAAAGCAATCCTGGCTGGGTTGTGACATAGAGACAGACCACCTAACTAGTATCCATAAGGTCCTGGATTTCATCTATGCTAATGAAGAAAGAAAGAGAAAGGTGAATGGAAAGAGCAAAAGAAAGGAAGAGAGAAAAAAGTAGAGAAGGAAGGAAAGAGAGAGAGAGAGAGAGAGAGAGAGAGAGAGAGAGGAGAGAAAGAGAGTCATATGGAATCTTGAAGGGTCCTAAAGAGCCAAATACTCTTTAAATTTATGTTTTATTGGTATGCATATGAGTGTTTTTCCTACACTGTGTGTGTGAACTACACATGTGCCTGGTGCCTGCAAGAGTACAGAAGAGGGCATCAGTTTCCCTGGAACAGGAGCTACAGATGGTTGTGAACTGCCATATCAGTGTTAGGAATCGAACCCAGCCCTTGGCTAAAGCAGTCAGAGCTTTTAACCAATGATCTATCACTCCAACTCCCCAAAAATGTTCTTGAAATTAAGAACAAAATTGAAGGACTAATAGTTCCCTGTCTCAAAATTTGCTATACCACATAATAAAAACCAAAATAGTCTCATGCTCATGTAAGGACAGACACTGAAGCCCACAGAATAGAATCATCCCAGAAATAAACTGGCAAAGGCGCCAAGACTATTCACTAAGAATAGCAGCCTTTTCAATAGGATGTGAAAGCTGGATATCCTGATACAAAAGGATGGAGATAGACCCTTAATTTATGCCATATGTAAAAATTAATTCAAATCCATCAATGTCCTGAACATAAGAGCCTCAACTGTGAAGCTCTTAGAAGAAAAATACAGGAACACTTATGACATTGAGTTTGTCGATGACTTCTTGGATGTGAAACCAAAAGTAGGAGCAATAATAATAATAATAGAGCATGAGAAAGATACTACCTGAATCGTAAAAGATATCCTTTTAATATTTGAAGATCATGCTTGTGATAAAATGTCAAAGGGATTTAAACCAAGAACCAGAAAAACAAATGACCCAATTTAAAGAAAGGAAAAGTACTAGGACAGACATTTTCCCAAGAAAGACATAAAACCAGCCAACAAATACAGGGAGAATGTTGAGCATAACTCGTCAGTGAGGACATGCAAAGCAAAGCCTTGGAAAGAAAACTGAGGGTGCTGGACAGCGATGCATGGTGTGTCTACGATGAAGAGTTTGATCCTCAGCACACACACACAATGCCACCATTAGAATGACTTTTAAAAAAATAGAAAAATAAGTATTTCAGGCTTTTAAACTTGTCTATTATTATATTTTTCTTGTTTAAAGCAATTTTAAATTCTAATACTTTTTGATTATGTTCTTCTCCTCCCCCAAGTTCTTTCTGATTTTCTCCCCTTCTTTCCACCCAACTTTAATTTCTTTCTCAAAAAGCAAACAAAAACCTGGTACAGCAAAAAAATAAAAAAATTCCACCCCTCCCCCCAAAAAACTACAACACCAAATTGTAACCAAATAAAAGTGCACACAACAAAAAGGAAAAAAAAACACTGTGGAGTCTAATTATATGTGGTCAACTACTCCTGTCAAAGATGTAGAGACATTGGAATTCTCACAGATCAGTAGTAGAAATATCAAATATCAAATGGGCAGCATCTATGAAAAACAGTTCAGAGGTTTCTTGAAAGTTTAAACATAGAATTGTTATCATATGATCCAGCAACTCTACCTCTACGTCTGCACCCAAAAGATTGAAGCCACCAACCCAAACAGAGTCTCCTAAACCATGCTCATTGCAACGACATTCACAATAGCCAAACAGTAGACACAAATGTCCATTATAGATGAACGGATAGCCAAAATAGACTACTTCTTTTTAAAGGGAATAAAAATTTTGTACATACTAACGCATGTATGGTTGCTACGGGCATTGTGCTGAATGAAAGGACCAAGGCAAAGAACATTGTTGCACAAGTCTACTTTTGATTGATCCCTAGAACAGGAAAATTAACACAGACAGAAAATACATTAGAGGTCACCGGGGGGCTAAGAACAATAAAGTTAGTTTTTATTATGTCTGGAGTTTTAGATTTGGGGTAATAAAAAAAGTGGTTTTACAACATTTTGAATGTACTTAATGATAGCAAATTATATGCTTAAAGGGTAAGTTTTTGTTATGTGTATTTTCGCCACAATTTAAAAGAGGAGTTTAGGGCCGGGCGGTGTGGCACATGCCTTTAATCCCAGCACTCGGGAGGCAGAGGCAGGCGGATCTTTGTGAGCACTTGAGGCCAGCCTGGTCTACAAGAGCTAGTTCCAGGACAGGCTCCAAAGCTACAGAGAAACCCTGTCTTGAAAAAAAGAAACCAAAAAAAAAAAAAGAGAGAGGAGTTTAGGGATTGGAAAAGTGTCTTCTTGGTGGGCAAAGTGTGCAAATGTGAGGACCAGAGGTCATGACTCCATCACCCACAAGTAGGCAGCCTGCCTACTTGTAATCTCAGTATCCAGGAGGCAGTTGGTTCCCAGAGAAAGCTAGGGACTAGACTAGCTGCGTCAGCAAGTTCTGAGTTCAAATGAGAGAGCCTGCCTCAATAGCTAAGATACAGAGTGATTAAAAAAAAATGCTGCAAATCAACCTTGGCCTCCACATACAACATGCACAGGCACCATGCACAAACCTACAGACATCCATATTATACAGAAGGGAATATGCATACACACATGCAAGAACTCCACACTCAGATCATGCACATTAGAAAAAAACCCATGGGTATAAGGCAATGATTATCTATTGCTCCTCACAATATTGCATGTCAGCAATTTGGTCTATGTTCATCTTCTCTCAGCTGGTGAGGGAGGTTCTTGAGACCACCTGCTCTATCGTAGCGTAGCCTCAACCTGTACAAGTTTCTGGTCCATGTGTTTTTCATTTGTTGCCAGACTAGTCCTGGCTTATTTACATGGCAACCAGACAGACTTCTAAGCTGCACATTGTCTAGAAGCATAGGCTGAATCGGGTGTGGTCTCACTTCTGGTTCTTAGGTGAGAACAAGTCATGTGACTAAACTCAGAGTCCACAGGAAGGCAGCTTCCATCCCCTGAGGGCAGGCACATCCAAGTCTTATTGCAAAGGGTGTGTGAACAGATAGGAGAGGAAAAGTGAGTCCACCTTTGCATCAACCTACCACAGTTGGATGCTGTTGAGAATGGGTTGGGATGCTAA
>JAQHUG010000009.1:3455595-3489036 GCA_028555095.1 Dicrostonyx torquatus | reverse complement strand
TCTGTGTGGTCTGTCTGTCTGTGTCTGTGTTTACAAAATGCTGGATTCTATTATACTGAAAAGCATACCATCTATATTTTCATTTTTCCTGAATCCAGGAACTCTAGAATCTAGAATGTATGTAATTGTGTTTTTTGCGCAGTGTGAGCTACAGGGCAACAGGCCTGCCACCTGTCTGAACTTCTGAGCATTTCTGCCTCTCAGGGTCTCTCCAAGTCTATTGCATCTGAATCTTCTTTCCCAGCACCTTGCGCTGACTTGTGTATCATTACTGTCTGAGAAACCCTGAGCCTGAATCGTCCCACTGAGAGACGGTCTCTGTCGGTGTTTACTGTATTTCTCCTAGCCTTTTATTTTCATGGCCGTCTTTTTGTTTAAATCTTGAAAATCTAAGTGTGCTAATTTTCTGATTTATACATTACAGTTTTAAGAAGGATACCAGTACAGTGCTGATCAGAATTTTTTGTTCTAATGAAGAGCATTTGTTTTATGTAGCAATTACAATTAATTTGAAATAAATCTTCCCTTTAAACTTAAGAAATTTAGGGTTTGTATCTTAAGTTACTAATGGTTTTATTTTCTACTTATACCCCATATATGCAACTGCAGCTAAATTTCTATTGTGTGTAGCTTCTTTCCCAAATTTTCAGTTTAACTTAAAATTTTACTATGGAAATAGTTAAATAAGAATTTAGTACTTAACTAGTATATTCAATGCTAAGAATCATGTCAACCAACTTATACATTTTATTAAACATAAATTGTTATATTAATCCTAAAAGTATTGATTCTTACTATTTCATAGATTAAGGAGCCATGTCCACAAAAGTTTAAGCAATTTTCCTGATATCACGTAGTTTAGAAATGCAAGTCCAAGTTTTAAAATAAAAAGCAAAAAATTACAGATTTTTTAAGTGTTATATAACTTTGCATAAGAAGATGTAAATAAACATCTGTCCAGATAGTGCACCAACTATAAATCAAGGAGACCGTTCCATCCACATCTAGGTTGGCAAACCAATGAGTCTAACTGGGTTACTTATAGTGTAGGCACGGGGCTACACGCACGCAAGTACAGGGACTAATGTAGGCAGCCAAAGACTTTCTGCACACCAGCAATAGTTAACTGCCTATCTTCAGTGATGGCTCCAGGCCTCCTGTGCTACCTTGGGTACAGCACTCCAAGTCTTCCATAAGTAGGCCCAGGCTAAGGTCTCAAGTCGGTAACCACAACTGCTTGGGCTTCCGGAAGGTAATGTACCTGTGTCTGTGCCTAAAGAACAGAGTGCCACAGGAGGCCTTTTCTCTGGGTAGCATTTCTCTCAAAGCCCTGTTAACATTATTCCTTTTACATCAACAAGCTGATGGAATTCCATTCATTGCACTTGCTCCCAAAATTTATATGTGAAGTAAGCATTTCGCTAGGTACGGCGGCAAGTACACAGAACTAGCAGTCTTGGCAGTCCAAGACCACAGGTTAACTGTATGCAGCTGTAGTGACTCTATTATCCCACAGAAATCCATTATACTAAAGGGAGTTCAGGAAAAATACATCAGTTGGAAAGCAAGAGATTACAGACTAGTAGAAGAGGAAGTTAGAAAGAACAATGTGGTACTAGATTAGCCTCAGAGATATAAACATGCTTAATACACATAGAGATGGATAGGTATTTAGGTATGCACTGTTAGTATCCAAACACAGATTTTCTAGTTCTGCTCACTGGGAGCAGAATGCTCAGAATCCCAATATTCATGCCTTATGCCATTTTAAACAATCAGAAGGATAGCTTCTTGGAGAAATGGCTCTTAAAGCAAAAGAGGAAGGGAAAAGGCAAGATAACGGCAGAACACCTTATGGTGATGGAGAATAGTGGTGTGCTTTATAATAAAGGGAAGTGAGATTGTAGCCAATATGAAAAAACGTTTGGTGGCAAAAGCTCCAAGTGTTTGAGTGACAAAACAAATGGCACAGAATTAAATCATAACTGAATATAAACAGATAGATAGACAGACAGACAGGCAGGCAGGCAGACAGACGGACGGACGGAAAGATGGATGGATGGACAGACAGAGAGATGAGACAGACAGAGAGAGAGAGAGAGAGAGAGAGAGAGAGAGAGAGAGAGAGAGAGAGAGAGCAATGTGGGCAATACATAAGCTTCCACGCAGAACTCCAAATGTGTAATACAGATATGCCTTGTGCAAAGACATGGAGCTTCACCAATCCTGCCACCCTTCTCTGCTCTGGTGGGTTTTTTGTCTTGCTAGTGGAGGGAAGGAGGGAATTGTAAAGTAGATCTTAGACACCTGGCAAATACAACATCACCTGAGTGACCAAGGTAACATTATCAGTAACAAACCATGTTGACAGTGTGCCCCAAATGCAGCATGATGAAACTGGTACTTTACAGCCTTCCTCTCCAAAACTTATTACACAAGTTAAACATAAGGAAAATATCAGACAAATCCAACTGAAGGACATTTTGAAAATACCTGTTCATGTTCCTCAAAACTGCCAAGGTCATTAGCAACGAGGAAAGTCTTAGAAACTGTCAAAGAGACTCAGGAGACATAATCAATAAATACTTATTTCTCATGGGTAAGACTCCAGAGCCCTAGGAGAAAGCTGATAAGGGTGGCATTTCACTAATTAATTAATCCATGAAACACTGTGGGGGGTAGTTTGGAATATTCTACCCAATTTCTGAAATGTCACTGCTAAACTATTCTACAATAAGTTTATTTAAAAATAATAAATAAAAATATTTTTTATTTATAAATAATAAATAAAAAGAATTTTATCGAAGATAGTTTGGTAGAGAAAAATCTAAAACAAAGTCTTGCCTTTCAGCATGAAGTTTGAGGTACTGGTCTGTGCATCCCGAGCTCTGGGGCAGTTTGGTCTTCTTCCTACACCATGAGCTTTCCCGGTGTACTAACCATAATGATTTTGAACTCCTTGCTACTTACTCAAAAGTGTTTTTTCTCGAAAATCTTGATAGCCACCCTTTATTCTTTGTTCTCTTATCCACCCCTATATATTTCACTGCAAACTGTGTAGTGACAAGCTAAGACACAGATGACTGGCTTTGTAAGTGGCTTGCTGTTTCTTTCTGTTCCTCGTATTCTGGTGTTATTTAGGTTTATTAAAGGGAACAGTCTGTCACCAAGAGCCAGACACACTCATGTCATTACCAAGCAAAACCACAGATTCAAAGATGGTAGCACCCAGGTGTGGCCACTGCAAGGACTGTAGTTCAGTGTGTAACAGTATCACATTGGATGGCAAACTAAACCACATAATTAGTCCCCATGCTATTCCATAACCAATAACCACAGTTTCAGAGTCTTCCAGAATCTTCCATCAGTCATAATTTTATACCTGTGTTCATATTCAAGTGATGATGCTTATAGGTTTTATAAATCATCAGAATAGTGGATTTTAAAATAACAAACATGATTTTTATAATCAAATGTTACAGACTGTTAAAATTTATATCCATCAGTTCATTGTTAGAAGATAAAGGTTTACAAGGCCCTCAGGCTGAAATTACTACAAATATTATATGCATATATATGTATATGTGAATGTACTGCTTTCTGTTTGTATTAACACCCTTGGACAAGTGTTTATATCAGAAAGACTTCTGCAGTAGGCAATGGTTAATACAGAGACATGCTGATCAAAATGCTGGGAATATATGACTGTTGATTGCCTAGCCCTAAACAGGCTATCTACATCGCCCACTCTAAGACCCAGGGAACCTCATAGAAAAGAAAGTGGAGCAATTGTAAGGGCTGGAGGATAAGGAGGGGTGCTTTGGAATGCTGCCTTCTGGAAATGACATGGCCAACCCAACAGTGAATACATAGCAGCTGTGGCAACATGCACAAAAATAAGACACGAAGAGGTGAAGGCTGCTTGTGAGGAAGAAGGGTCTGTAGGTGAGGGAGGGGACAAGAGAGTGAGGCAGGGTGAATATATTTACAGTACATATCTATGAAATTATAAAAGTTTAAATTAAAAGTAATTTTAAAAGAAGGTGCATGTTTATTTTTTATCTGCAAAATGATATGGTCTAATGTAACAACTAAGTACAAATTTGCAAACCCAGAATACTGCTGAATATTTGATAATTTTTCCAATGAAGTCAGTCAATTGCTTCTTTACTTTTTTTTTTTTTTAACTAAAATGTTCCCCTCATGTTTTCTTCTGTGGTTTAAACTGGATGAAGTAGATGTAACTATTCTCCAACAATTATAAACCAGATTAACAATATTCTTCCTGTTATTCCTAGACGATCGTCAGAGGAAATAAATCCTGCAAGGAAACCTCTATTAATGGCCTGCTGGAGGATTTCGACAACATCTCTGTGACTCGCTCCAATTCCCTAAGGAAAGAAAGCCCCCCCACCCCTGATCAAGGAGCCGCTAGCCGTGTTCAAGGCCACTCAGAAGAAAATGGCTTCATCACCTTCTCACAATATTCCAGTGAATCCGATACTACTGCAGACTACACAACGGAAAAGTACAGAGAGAGGAGTCTCTATGGAGACGACCTGGATCTGTACTACAAAGGCAGCTATGCAGCCAAGCAAAATGGGCATGCTATGAAGATGAAACATGGAGATGCCTACTACCCTGAGATGAAGCCTTTGAAAGCTGACCTTGCCAGATTCCCTGTCGACTATCACACACACTTGGACTCCCTGAGCAAACCAAGTGAATACGGTGACCTTAAGTGGGGTTATCAGCGAGCCTCTAGTAGCTCCCCTCTGGATTACTCATTCCAGCTCACGCCTTCTAGAACTGCAGGGACCAGCAGGTGCTCCAAGGAGAGTCTGACTTACAGTGAAAGTGACTGGGGACCCAGCTTTGATGAGTATGACAGAAGGCCAAAGTCGTCATACCTGCATCAGACAAGCCCTCAGCCAGCCATGCGGCAGAGGTCCAAGTCAGGCTCAGGGCTTCAGGAACCCATGATGCCGTTTGGAGCAAGTGCATTTAAAACTCATTCTCAAGGACATTCGTACAACTCCTACACCTACCCTCGCCTGTCCGAGCCCACAATGTGCATTCCAAAGGTAAGGTCTACTGCCTCCTCTCCACGAGTGACTGGCCCTACCGAGAAGGTACTAGATGGCCAGAGTCTTGGGAGCTTGCTACTTTTGCAGTGAGAAATCATTATCCAAATCCTACCTTATTTTCCCAGCAGTCCCATAATCAAAGGCTTTACAACAAGGCCCATATGTCATTATAATCAAATTTTATCTTTTGAGATCCTCTACAAGATTTCTGATTAAAGCACAAGGAAATTTATGTTTAATTGAACAGCTTTCTGATTTACTAACAATAAATGCAGTCTGATGACATTTACTAAGTTCTATGTTGAGGGTAAACAGTTATAGGCCATTACAAGGAATGGAATAATATTCCCAATTCTTTAAAGTTCATGTGGGTATATAAAAAAGAAAAAAAGACACTCAGTTCAAGGGGTAGCCTTTTATATGACTGTGCTCTTTTACTCGTTTTTTTGAGTTCTTAATAACACTTTTTGTATGAATATTTTCAGTAACAGGTAGCATCTAATTCCTGGACTTTTATGCATTTTTTCATAGTGCTAGGAGTCAGTCATAGAGTCCCTAGGGTGCCAGGCAGGCACTCCATCAGTGCCTATGCGTCATCCTATGCCCCCAAAGTACACTCTTTTAAATAAGAATGGTATAAATTTGCTTTGAAAAGTGACATGTTCACCATATCCCACACTTTGGAGAAGACTGTGGTAGGAGTACTGATCCCTGGTTAAAATCACACCATTTCCATGAGCATGTGAGCCATTTAGCAATAGCCCAGGAAGTGTACAAATGTTTGATTTGTCCACGGTAACATGCAAATCACTTGGCACCTCACCTGAACAACTGAAGCAGAAAAGAATTTGAAGATGGATTGTGGATCCCCTTGAGTCTCCAGTCAGTCTGAGGGGGACATGAGTACTAGCAGGAACATCACCTACATCTGTACCAAAGCTTTCTCCTCAGCAGCTTGTCTATTAACATAAGCATTCCTGTAGGGCCAGCCTGCCTGCAGCCCTCTGCTTTCTCAATTGCAGTCAGCTTCCTTTATATTATCTAAGATATTAAAGAGAAGTTATTTGGACAAAGAGAAAGTGACTTAAGCTCCATCTTAGGAGAAATAAAGGACCTGTTATTTTAGTTCCCAAGATAAGAAATTAGAAGTGAATCCTAAGAAAAGAAGGCATGGAATAGATATCTCCAGTTAGAATTTAAAGGAGCATGTTTTTAACCTCATTATGTTAAATGTATTTGAACAACCATGGTTAGGGTATCATAAATACTTTTACTTCATTCTTCCCATAGCAATTTCTGGACCTAGGTCTTACTAGCTAGGAGCCAAGAGACAAACCCACATAGCACCTGTATATGTATCCTGATACTTGACGTAGGCAGCACAGTTCTAACACGGATTACTTTCTGGGAGTACCATGCAAAGGGAGCCGCCTCCTAGTTGTAGAATAAAATAAGCAAATCAATACGTTGTAATGCAGAGTCAGGCACATGCTCAGAATTCAGTTAAAGAAAGTTCTGGGCATGGAGCACACTCCTGTAATCCCAGTACTCAGCAAGCTGTAGCAGAAAGATCACAAGTTCAAGACCAGTCTGGGCAACAGAAGAAGCCTCAAGGCCTAGTGACCATCTCAGAATGAAGAGCTAAGATGTGGCTGAGTAGTAAAGAGCATGAATACCCAGGCAGGGCCCTAGATTCAGTCCCCAGCACTACCAAATCAATTTGTGTATTTGTGGTACATCTGAACAATTGGGAAAGAGCTGGCTTGGATCATAGTCTTTGGAAAATGCTGCTGAAACATAGCACCTTTCAGTCCTGGGGCCATTTTTAACCCATTAACATAGTCCCTTTTTTACTTATAAGTGTCAAATTATGAGACTGAAAGCTTCTCTTGAAAATTGATGTGTTGTCTCGGTATCTCTGGACCCACCTTTCCATATAGGATTCAAAACGAATTGGCTAGAGGTAAATCCTGCCCTCACAAGAAGGGAGATGGGCTCTGCAGTTTGGCTCAGGTCCTGTATCATCTATTTCACTCATCCCTAGAGATTCTGGGATTTAGCATCATCAGGAGGAAATCTTGCCCACTCATTTACCAGAAGAGAGTCCTGTGGTGTAGAAGGTCACATACCACACCTAAAACTTCAATTAGTTGTCTACACACGAGGTCTAGGTTCAAGCCTGTCATTTCTCTCACTCCGACTCTTTCCCATTATGCAGGCCTAGGTAATTTTGGGGGTTCAACTGAATTTTCAAATAAAATACATGATAAATTTCAGGGCTCTCCAGAACTTTAAACTACGTGGAAGAAAAAGGAAGAGGCAGAGCCAAAAATCGATATTTGCTTCATTCCTGCAGACTTCTAAAACAGACCTTCTGCACTGAGCTCCAGCTTTTCTAACGCCAAGACAGTGTGTCAGCAATGGCGGCTCAGGAAAAATATGAACATATTCACACAGAACACTTTCGAGGTTTTCAGCTTTTTACATCCAGGGTTCCAAACTGCTGTTCCTTTGTCCCCCAAAACCCATGAGAATTGACAAGCAGGTTTTGTGGGAGGGCAGGAGGTGGGAAGCACGTTGGTAATTAAAACGCTTAGTTGATTAAAAATATAACATCTCTCTAAAAACAGTTAGGTGCCTCTGTCTTTAGAGCTGTACTCTGCAAAATCCACCAATTGCATTTGGATTTCCAGCTGGGGCAAGAAATAGTTATCACGACTCAGATAATTTGGCTTTACCTCATGACATTTTTTAGAGGTGGGTGGGTGATGTTCATAGCAGAAGCAAAAGCACAAATCCCATGTAGCAAACATGAGGAAGGTTATGTATGTGTATGTGTGATATCAGTTTGATATTTTGTCCTTTAACTTTTTAATTTTCATTCTAGCTCACAGTGAAGAAAAATATAGACTAATAACAACAACCACAGGGGAAAAAGCCACTCCACTTTTTTGTTAGCATGACAAGAATAGAAAATGTAATAAAATCCATTATACTAATGTTAATTCTTTACCTTAAAATCTTTTTTACTGAAACTGAGCAGATGAAACCTTGAGGTGGGAAAAAATAGCCAAACAAAATATAGAACCACATTTACCACAGAACTACAGAAACCAGGAAAAAGAGAGAAAAAAAGCTTCCCACATTCCCCAGAAAACGTCTACCATACAGCAACCTGGCAGGGATACTGTCATCTTGGGTTTAACGTTGCTCATTCAGTGCTCTCCAGGGACCAGGCAGATAGATACTGGCTCATATATCTTGGTGCCACCAGAACACCATGGGGTTAAACCACTGAGAAATTCCTCACATAGTGAAAAAAATCAGGGTTTCCCCAGACATTTGCTGTATGCCAGGTACTCATGTTGCTTACAGCAAGATTTCTTGCCCCCATTATAAGTTAAGGAATAGGGTTTGGAAGTCACATTAACCACATGCTCTTTTAGCTCTTGTACCAACTGAGGTCCAGCTCTTTAGTTTCAATCCCTGGGATGCATTCCACATAATACACAGCTTCTGAGGGTACCAAGCCAGCAATCAGCCTATGCCAACTCTTTCTAGCACTAATGTAATGTTGTTGCATCAAAAATTATTTCCCTATCTGGATTACATCATTCTCTTTTTTATTCAGAGGTGGGGTTTCTCAACCTTGACATGGTGGCCGTCTTACACCTGGTAGTTATTTTGCTGTGAGGGGTTGTTCTGGCATTGTGGAGTATATAACCACATCCCTGGAGTCCTCCTTGTTAGATGGTTAACGGTTCCTATTCTTCACTCCTAAAAATAAAATATCTGCAGTAGCAAAACATATCACCCTTCACCATAGATAAGGCCATAGAAAATGAGCTCCAGAGGTGCCTTCTACAGCTGCCCTTGATCAAGCACTGTCGAGCAGTTAGGGACAGAGTTTAGGGAGGTAAGCTGTTCAGTTTTGATTCATTACACTGCTGTTTACTAGCCAGATGACTGCTTAACCATGACTCCTATTTAACTATAAAACGGAGATAAAGAAAGTCCCTGCCTCAACATGTCAGCTGAGAGCTAAACAAGTTCATGTCAGGACAGCCTACTTACTTATACATGTAGCTGACATGTCAGTCTCTATATTTGACATACAGAGAGTGGCGATAATACGAGGGTCACTCTGTTCTAAGCGCAGTGAGAAGCCTTTTGTAGACACTGTCCAATTTAGTCCTTATAAATCCAGAAGAATCCAGGCTCCTTTGGCAGTTGAGGAAGCTGAGACTCTAGAAAGTTGTCTTTATGGGCTTGTCCAGGGATATGAATGCAGTGGCTGAGCCAGGGTTCAAAACTACATCCCTCTGACTCGACAGTATATACTTCCAGAACATTCTTAACTTCCTAGAGGAATGCTGATGAGCAGAAAAGTGGATGTGAGGTTTTCCAGTCAGGACACACACTGCTGGGTGCCCTCGCCTTGGGGGCAAGTTCGTGCACACAGGGGCAGTTCTCTGTGCCTTCTGTTCATGCTGTGCTCCAGATGTGCCTTCATTCACTCAGAAATATGAATTGTGGGTAAATATTAAATCCACAAGCTGCAAAGAAAGACTTAGGTGAGTAGAGCTGTAATATTCTTTCATGAGTTTATTCTACCTTGGGTGATTGTCTTTTCTGAGTTTCTTAAAAATAGCCAGATTTTTATCACCCAGTTTAGAAGCATTCAAGGCCTGGATATTTATTTTCTGAATTTGAGTCCTTATGTGCTGTATGAGCTTGTCTGTGTCTCAATTTTCTCATCTGTAGAGTGTTTTAGTACTTTGAGCCTGTGATGAGAATTAAATAAGATTAATAAGCATCAAAGAGTTAGCACATGGCAAAGGGTAATCCTTCTTATTCCTGGGAATATTTCTGGTTAGAAAGTATGTCATCCTCTCTGGTAAAGCCAGTCATGAATGTTCTCTCTATGTATAATCTTGTGTATATTTTTAAACTATAGGAACAAAATATGTCATCCTACATAGTCCCTCTTTATGGACTTCCCATGCCTATGACTGTCCTCATTTTGGAAATATGTGTCATAGAAGGTCAGTATAGTTAGGTAAATATCTCAATACCGTATAAAGTCTTAGTGAGCATCTTGAGACCTCTGATCCCACCACAATGCTTACATAACTCTCTAGTATAGTGAGTCTTTCTCTGTCCTGCCATCTCCCAAATAATGACACAGAGACTTCTTATTAATTATGAAAGCTCAGCTGATAGTTTAGGCTTGTTTTTAACTAGCTCTTATAACTCAAATTAACCCATTTCTATTAATTTACATGCTACTACCTAGCTTGTGACTTGTTACCTAATCTCCTACACGACCTGTTTCCTCTGCCTCTCCTGCTGTCTCCGCCCTTCTTCTCCCCAGCATCCTCTGTGCCCTGGAAATCCTGCCTAGCTANAAAGAAAGTCCCTGCCTCAACATGTCAGCTGAGAGCTAAACAAGTTCATGTCAGGACAGCCTACTTACTTATACATGTAGCTGACATGTCAGTCTCTATATTTGACATACAGAGAGTGGCGATAATACGAGGGTCACTCTGTTCTAAGCGCAGTGAGAAGCCTTTTGTAGACACTGTCCAATTTAGTCCTTATAAATCCAGAAGAATCCAGGCTCCTTTGGCAGTTGAGGAAGCTGAGACTCTAGAAAGTTGTCTTTATGGGCTTGTCCAGGGATATGAATGCAGTGGCTGAGCCAGGGTTCAAAACTACATCCCTCTGACTCGACAGTATATACTTCCAGAACATTCTTAACTTCCTAGAGGAATGCTGATGAGCAGAAAAGTGGATGTGAGGTTTTCCAGTCAGGACACACACTGCTGGGTGCCCTCGCCTTGGGGGCAAGTTCGTGCACACAGGGGCAGTTCTCTGTGCCTTCTGTTCATGCTGTGCTCCAGATGTGCCTTCATTCACTCAGAAATATGAATTGTGGGTAAATATTAAATCCACAAGCTGCAAAGAAAGACTTAGGTGAGTAGAGCTGTAATATTCTTTCATGAGTTTATTCTACCTTGGGTGATTGTCTTTTCTGAGTTTCTTAAAAATAGCCAGATTTTTATCACCCAGTTTAGAAGCATTCAAGGCCTGGATATTTATTTTCTGAATTTGAGTCCTTATGTGCTGTATGAGCTTGTCTGTGTCTCAATTTTCTCATCTGTAGAGTGTTTTAGTACTTTGAGCCTGTGATGAGAATTAAATAAGATTAATAAGCATCAAAGAGTTAGCACATGGCAAAGGGTAATCCTTCTTATTCCTGGGAATATTTCTGGTTAGAAAGTATGTCATCCTCTCTGGTAAAGCCAGTCATGAATGTTCTCTCTATGTATAATCTTGTGTATATTTTTAAACTATAGGAACAAAATATGTCATCCTACATAGTCCCTCTTTATGGACTTCCCATGCCTATGACTGTCCTCATTTTGGAAATATGTGTCATAGAAGGTCAGTATAGTTAGGTAAATATCTAATACCGTATAAAGTCTTAGTGAGCATCTTGAGACCTCTGATCCCACCACAATGCTTACATAACTCTCTAGTATAGTGAGTCTTTCTCTGTCCTGCCATCTCCCAAATAATGACACAGAGACTTCTTATTAATTATGAAAGCTCAGCTGATAGTTTAGGCTTGTTTTTAACTAGCTCTTATAACTCAAATTAACCCATTTCTATTAATTTACATGCTACTACCTAGCTTGTGACTTGTTACCTAATCTCCTACACGACCTGTTTCCTCTGCCTCTCCTGCTGTCTCCGCCCTTCTTCTCCCCAGCATCCTCTGTGCCCTGGAAATCCTGCCTAGCTAGTGGACATGCAATTCATTAATAAATCAATCCAAGTGATAGATCTACACAGTGTGATCAAATAGCTCACAACGCTCTAGAATGAAAGTAAAATTCTCCGATGCTTCCTGAAAACCAGAGGCTAAGTGAGCACTGTCTATACCTCTTGACCTGCTTACCACCCCATCTCCTATATACAGGGCAGCGAGAGAGACCAGTGTCCTGAACAGAAGGCGCTTTTAAGGCGGTCACAGTTTCTCTAGAGCATAACATAGAAAAGTGTGCAAGCTTACTTGGAGCCACCGGAGTGATGCTTATCACTGCTTGGCTGGCACTTTAGTTTCTCAGGGAGGAAAATTACTGTGACCTGTGTGTCCTGATTTTGGGAAGCACTTGTTCAGTGGCTCACTGTTATTTGTGGCACTGTCACACTCAGGTTCAATCAGTAACAAAGCATCAACTCCTGCTCTACTTCTTCTCTTTTAATTTTTCCTGTGGACCGCCTTCTAGGAACCCATTAGTGGCCTGGCACTGTATGTAATGGCAATGCTGCTGAGCCCCAAGAACCTGCACAAAGAAACCGAGAGGGGAAAGAAATGGCAAAAAAAGATGATTACTAAATACTTCACATAATGATGGGCGCCATTGCCTTTGCCTTTGTTTCTTTTCTGTACATGTCCCTGTAGGGTCCTCACTGAAGTATGTAAAGGGGTGATGTCATGTCATCTTTCATATCTGTCCTGCAAGTATGATATCACTCACATATGAACATGCACATCTTCCCAAGAGTGCTCTTGTGGTTTGAAGTCAAGTCATATTTTGATCATTATGAGTAGTTTTCTCCATTTCTAAGTTAAAAGACAAAATGAGTTTAACCTGGTATTGCCCACCCCTAATTTTCTCAGGACCCTGACACAAATGAACAGTATTCTGAAGCAATGAGCCAATCCCCCTAGACTTAGAGTCCCTGCACATTGTCTCAGGCACTAAGGGATGGTAAGGCAGAGCATCTGTGGTTGGATGGAGGATACCTCCACTAAGTTAGGAAAGGCAATTACTGCAGATAATTACATATGCCAATTCAGAGGTAGAAGAAAAGCCAGAAATACCAGTGTGCTAGACTCTGTCCATCAACAGACCTCGTCACATTTCTTCATAGACCTCCTCTCTGCCTGTTTGCAGAGTCAGTAACGACTCATCTGAATGTCTTCAATGCATCTTCCATTTGTTTAGTAAGTCAGGAAAGCCTTGCCTATTGAAGATCCTTGTTATGAGATGTATTACAAGTGAGATTCCAACTCAACGGTTTGGGGAGATTCCGTGGCAGCTTGTTTAATGAACTGAACAGTTTGTTAACACAACATGGTTTTGAAGTGCAGCAAGGGTATCTAAGCATCCAGGACTTAACCTACTTTCCAAATTTCCTACCACAACAACTTAAGGAGATATCTCTATGCTTTTAATGTCGCAAGGCTGCTCATCACCACTACTCAGCGGCAGCACTTGCGGCTTTTGTAGAATGGGACATCAGCTTGCAGCCTGTTTACGTACCCCTGCCATTCATTCAGAGTAAATGTGAAATGCCCACTATGAAACTGACCCCTCCAGCTTGTAGATGAAAGGAAACACCAGGAAGAAAACTCACCGTAGCAATAAAACCAAAGTTTTCCCTTTACAAAAGCAACGTAACTACATTCTTATGGTTAGACGGCAGGTTCCTTAATGCCCTGCAATGATACAGACTGTAGCTCAGGGGACAGCATCAGGCTGGGAACTCAAGGATGAGGGTGCAGGGGCCCATCAGCCTCAGTCGGGGCTGTACAGTGAGCTAGTGAGCTCACCCATTAGTGGTGTTTCCTGCCTGTAAAGGGAAGACATTGGAATTGCAGAGCACAGCCGGAGGGCCACCAGAATGAATGAGTTGCCTTTTCCTAATTACCCAGTCCCTAAAATGTCTCGGGTGGAAGGACACTCGTGATTCTCCCTGGCTCTCTTGCAGGTGCTCATTTTCCCTTCCCAAAGCCAAAGCTGGTCTTGCTAACATTTACCTTTCAGTCG
The DNA here is from genome assembly GCA_028555095.1 of Dicrostonyx torquatus. Lineage (NCBI taxonomy): Eukaryota > Metazoa > Chordata > Mammalia > Rodentia > Cricetidae > Dicrostonyx > Dicrostonyx torquatus. Next base: position 3,475,106 of record JAQHUG010000009.1, on the reverse strand, counting down.
TGTCAGGAAAATTTAAGATGTACTTTCCATGCTCAGACAACAGAGGGCTGTCATTCGCTTTTATCCCACTCCGATATAAGTAAAGCCAGCAACACCCAGTTGGTCTTTTTCCTTTTTTGAGATGAGCAATTTCTTTGTTTCATTGTGTTCCAAAAAGGTGTATTGGAGCGTCACAACTAAGCCCCGGAAGCAGCTGTCTCCCTTCCCTGTAATCGCCATCCTTCATGAAACATTCCTCAGACACCACTCTGTAGGACAGATGCAGGGCACAGCCATCTCCCACACTACCATCTAGCACCATCCCGCCACACTCCCCCTGATGTCAGTGCACAAGGTCCTGGTGACAAAGAGAAGCTGCAATGGGATTTCCCCCCCCTTTTCTGTTTTTTCTCTCATCCTCTACCTTTTTTTTTTTTTCCAGCCTTGGCATAAAATGGTCAAATGATGTTCTACTGCAGAATTCAATTTCACAGTTCAGTTAGGTCCTTGATTACACTGCCAAATTCAGATTAATGTGCATTTAACTAACATGGATCAAGGGAATTCTGGCTGACAGCCAGCTGTAATCGGGGCAATTGATAGCAGTGAGGAGTTTTATGCCCTGTCCACCGCAGTGCACCACTGCTGAAATTGATTGATTAAATGAATTCATTGCTATAATTACTTATAATCTTGATACATCACAAGCCAATACCTATCCCTATCCTTGGAGACAGTGGACTTACTGTAGAAGGGCATTCTGGCCTGACTATTGACTGGGGATTATTTATCCCCATACAATAAGCCTTTCTCCCCCTTCTTACAGTATGAATGGAGATGTGCAGAGGCCCATTTCTGTAAGAACTAATTTATGGGAGACACAAAAAGGTTGCAGAAAGCTAAAAGCCAAGCATCTGTTATTAACCACCCCAAACAGAAGGAAAGCATGACGCCTTGTTCATCTGCCTGTATTTTTAAAAGATTCCTGCAGAGAGAATTTCCTCTCCAAAGATAGCCGATGTGCCGCTGTCATTAGTTAGTGGTCTCCTCACAGTGCAGCTAAGCAGTTTGGCAGCCCTGGGTGATAATTTGCAGAACAATCGACCTAGCCTTCTTTTGTTACATTGTGCCATATGGGAATCCCCTTTAGAGTATGTGGAGGAGAAGTCATTCCTACAGAGTTACTTGTTCCCAAAGCACAGGCCTGCTTCCCTGGTCGAATAAGTCTTTGTGGTGTCTCTATTGTTCACTCTTCTAGTTACAGCTCTCTGCTCTTTTGAGGTCTCTGGGGGCAAACTGCACACACACACCCTTTGGAAATGGTTTAGGCCCTGACTTCTCTAGGCACATTGATTCATTTAGTAATTACCATCTGTTTTGAAGCTGTAACTCCACTGCACTGTGGTTTTTTGAAATGGTTAGCCTTTATATCCCTTCACAACTACTAGAGACAGGCTTATGTAAAATGCCATGGCTGTTCCATTTTCTTCTAGAACATGTCTGTATATTACATGAGGAGAAGATTTCACAGCTTGTTTGACTCCCCTGCATGAGTGCATGCATATACAAACGTATACGTAGGCAGATTCATCTGTGCTTCGCCACTCCCTAATATAGACAACCATAAGAAAGACAAGGTAGAGGTACAGGTACAGATGCCAAGGGCATGTGAGAGGTGGAGGTGGTCATATCACAGAAAAGCAACTAGGTTTCTCTTTGTAACAGAGCATAAAGGTGAAAGCTGGAGCATCAGTGTCACTGATAAAAAGATATTTTAACCAAAGCAAACCTGAAAAAAAATGAGTTGTGTGCATAGATGATCAATTCACCTTTCTGAGACAACCAATTTTTGTATAGTTAGACTTACCTCAGTCGAGACTGTTAAGAACAAAAATACAACCCTATTTTTTTTCTTTCATCCCATTCCCATAGACCTTATCATCCATTATTTTCTGACCCAAATCTTATCTTTTTCTCAGAGCTAATCAGGTACATAGGGTCCCAAATGAACACTATGTCATTCTTTTTCTCTGTCATTGTCAGTTTGCAAGTGTCCTTCTCTGTCCACTTCACATCCGCCATCACTGAAACCTGTCTCGGTGAACTTATGTAGGACCCAAGTGACAAATAACTCAAGGCAAGTTGATGCTCTTATTCTGCTCTCTTAGTAGCTTTAAGGCTTTGTGTGACTTACATCAACATACTATGCCCCAGTCCCTTATAAAAATAGACAATTCGTGTCTTATTGTTTAAAATGAGGCTGAAATGCCATGACGTACTTGGAGTACTTAGAATAGTCCTTGTCACCTGGGAAACACTCAACAAATGCTGTCATTAGTGTTTTTTTCTGGCAAGAACAGATTCTTAATAAAGTAGTTTATAAGAAGGGAGCCTGACTTTGGCCCCAGGGAAATGTAAGAACATTTTAGTCACAAGAAGAGCCTCAGCTTTCATTGTACAGACCAGGTAGGTAACAAGTAAAAGTGGGCATAACAAGGCAAGCCAGACATCAGATCTGGGTACCAAAGTGTCCAGGCCACTCAGAAGCCTCCTTCTGTGAATACAGAATAGACCTCAGCAGAAGTGGTAGGTCCTATGATCTTCTTGGGAGTGTGGGGTCATTGGCCTGAGTGGCTTATGGGATATTTTATCTTCCCAAGCCTTAATTTTATTGAAAACAAAGCCAAGGACTGACTGAGAAGCTAATGATAATGGCACTGGGGCCTAGCTCTTCTGCATGTATTGGCTTTTTGGGAACTTATTCTATATGGATGCACATCTTCCTAGACCAAGATGGAGGGGGGAGGGCCTTGGGCTTCCCATAGGGCAGAGTATCCTGCCCCATCTTAAGGAAGTAGGGGGAGGGTGGTGGAGTAGTGGGGGAGCGGGAGGGCCGGGAACAAGGGCAGTAAATGTAAATTTTTCTTTTAACAATAAAATAAAATAAAATAAAATAAAGGGAATGAGGTCTTTCCCAAAGACCTGAGCCAGGAACATTGCTCCATCATTGCAACTGGTTAAGATCAAAGTAAAGCCTACAGCTTGGTGACCATATGGTCCCAAGGGGATCACTCCTGCACTTCTCCTTTGGGGAGCCTGATTGTCTGCTGTCATCCCCTTGAATGGAGAAATCCCCAAGGAGAGACCATATGTTCACTTGCCTGAAGCAGATAGTTAATTTTTCTGAGGCATTTAGTTTGGTTCTAAAAATGTTCCTTGCCATTCTGGTTGTTCCTCTAGCTTTTTTAAGAGTCTGAACCTCTTTCCAGCAGTGATGAAAGACAATTGCATATTCTTATCTAAAACACCTAATTTCAAAGACATTTAGCTCTCAGAAAACAATTCTGTCTTGTCTGTAAGAGGAAATTGTCCCCTCCATGCAGGCGTGGGTCTCCCTTTTTATTCCGCAAGCTATTTACACAGAGTAGATCCTATTAATGCTGCTGACAGATAATAAAGGAGAAAATGACCCTAATGTAGTGTGAAGTGTGTTTACAGTTTCTACTGGCCATGGTTTTGCTGTTTGTAATATACCTTTAGCAATCAGTTCTACAAACTCATGGGAGATGAATTTAACTTTGTCTTAAGTATGAGAGAAAAAAAAATCTTCTCATGAGGACTCTGGATAGTGATGACATTTGAGGCACTAAGATCTGCTTTCAAAAAGAAAAGTTTCAGACCTTATTTGGCTCTTCCTGATGGTCTGATTGATGGTCTCCATCTAATTGATGGTCTGCCCTCAGTGAATAGAAACTTAATGTAAAGAAGATTCTAGTTGTTTTTACAGTGATGTTCCTCTAGCCTGCTCCCATTTTACACACACACACACACACACACACACACACACACACACACACACACACGTGTACAGACATAGGGCCTTAGAAAGCAGCCCATTTTCAAATAGAGTAGGTTAACTATAACACATCATTCAATGTATTACAATTGAAAGCTCTGTCTTATTGTTTTAAAAACTTAATGTACAGGAACATATGTAACACTAGTATGCTGTACATCATCTGTAAATGTTAGCTAGTTTTGTTGTTTTTGAGGTTGTTTAGTTTCTCTTATATTGCCATTATTATTCTAAGTATTTCACAGAACTCTAACAGTATTATTAAAATTTATTGGCCCATCACCATTCAATTCATTTTATAGAGAAATAATCTTCTGGCGTTTCCTACAATCTAAGGAATGAGATGTTAATATTTTTACCATTATTTCATTTTATAAATGAGGAAACTGAGGCTTAGAGATGCTGAGTGTTTTAACTGAAGATATCAGAGTCAGGATATAGTAAGTATGTTTCTCTGCAGATGAGACAGGACCATGACTTAGGGAATACCTGGTGCATCAGGGTGGTGGATCCATCTGAGTGTAGTGTGTTATACCTGAAGTTAGAACAGCTAACTTTTGCATGTGTCAGATGTCACTGTCATCAGTACAGAACAGCTAAGAATGGTGCAAAGGCAATGGTTTTCAAGGCAGCACTATCTGCAGTCTTTGCTCCCTTTCATGATGGAATGAACTTCCTTACATGCAGTGGGTGGAAGCTGTGACACCTGCCTGGTTCCAACAGCTTGCCTGGTTCATAGGATGAAGGGTCCATTCCATTTTGTTTTCAACAAACGTTTAGCACCACTCATTTATCCCTTTATGAAATACTTTTCTGCCTTGACTCCAAGTTTCTGTGATGCCTTCATTTTTCCTTCCTACATCACTGGTCGCTATTTCTTTTTAGAGAGTTGTTCTTTTCTTTTTGATGTATGGATTGGATTCCTTGGACCTTTTATTATAAATTCAGCATCATGGCTTTAATTCCAAGTAAGCATTGATGGTTCTCACATTCACATCTTTACCTTCATCCCATCCTTGAATGTAAAGAATGTCTAAGTCATTCAAGTGTCATCTCAACATGGGTGTCTAATAACTCTCTCAAATTCAATGTAGTCATAAAAGAGTTTATGAAATCTCTCCATGAGTAAGTTATCTATTGTTGCTTAACAAATTATCCCAGAATCTTATGGTTTAAAACAATAAACACTTGAATATCGTGCACAAATTCTTGGGTCGGATCTCTCATTGTATTGGTTATCAATTGCTCTGTAACAAACTATCTCAAAAAACAAAATATATCCTTGTTCATCACATTATCTCCTAGATCTAAAATACAAGCATTTAATAATTTACCATTTCTGAATGCCAGTAATTTGGAGAGTTTAGGTGATCAGTTCTGTCCTGGCATCTCTTATAAGGCTGCAATCAAATAATCATGCATGGCTACTGTCATCTGAGGACTGGACATAAGCTGGAGGAGGTACTTTCAGAATAGCTCATGGGTTTCAGTTTTTAGTTCAGTCCTGCCCGGAACCTTTTGTTCTTCTTCTCTTCCTTCTCCTTCTCCTTCTTCTTCTTCTCCTCTTTCGCCTTCTTCTCCTTCTTCATCATCATCATCATTTTCTTCTTTTCTTCTATTAAAGTTGCTGTGTTGTTACCATTTTTATTGAGTTTATGAAAAGACCATAAAAATCAATTCAAACATGTTTACAAACAGATTTTCAAATTTCATGACAACTGTCTTCAGTTGCTAGGACAAAGGTAAGATGACAGATATCTCTATTCCTGTGGCTTTAGTATCACCATTCACTCATTTATTCATTCTTCATCCAGTTAGATATCCCCCTCTGTAGGCCAAACACTGAGTCAGGGACAGTCTCCATGATGACAGCAGCAGCAGCATGGTGACAGACAGCAACTCAGGAAAGCCTTACTTCTTGATACATGGTCTTCTCTGCAGGATTCTTAAGTACTCATGACAGAGCAGTTGAAGAAGAGTAGAGCAAGTGATTTCATCCAGGGAAACTGCACCACAAGCCAGGGAGCATTAGAATGGACACAGCAATGATCCTTTTGCTGATTTCCTTGTCCTTCCTTGTTCTGTTTGCTCTCTTGTTTCTCCACTACCACGTTCCTTCAACCATACTCTTCAAAGTCAAAGTGGAATGGTCTTTCCTGGAATCTCATTGAAGGCTGGCCAAGGCCAAATACTCTTTTCTCATGAATACCTGAAATTTTTCTTTACTCTCAGCTATAGTTGAACTTACTTAGTGAAATGGTTACAGTTTTGATTTATACTCCACATGGAAGCAAAAGCTATTTAGTACTAGGAGACATGTTTAACCTTTTAGAGGTATAGGTTCTGTGTAGTGTGTATGAATGCCACATACCACCTTCAAGGAAATATATCTGGAAGCACGGGGAATGTCTCATTTCTACCCTTGAAATTTCTCCCCAAATGCTGGCTGAGAACCAATGTCCTCATCATGGGGTCTTTCCTTCATGCTTCAGGTATAAACAAAAAGGCTGTATTGGATAAGGAACATATGAATCAAATCAGCTCTTGTTTGGATATATGGAGCATAGGTGTGGGAAGGGTCTTTCCTGGGGCTAGCTGGCATTGGGAGCTGTGCAGCCAGATCCTGTCAACCCTGCCTCTTCTCATTCTTCTGCCAATCAAAGGCTTCAGATCCAGATTCAGATCTAGTAAATGCTGGTCATCTGTGTCTTTCTTCTCAGGTGGATTATGATCGAGCACAGATGGTCTTCAGTCCTCCACTGTCAGGGTCCGACACCTACCCAAGAGGCCCCTCCAAACTACCTCAAAGTCAAAGCAAAGCAGGCTACTCTTCAAGCAGCCACCAGTACCCTTCTGGGTACCACAAAGCCAGCCTGTATCACCATCCTTCCCTGCAAACCAGTTCTCAGTACATCTCCACTGCTTCTTACTTGAGCTGTCTCAGCATCTCCTCGAGCACCTACCCTCCGCCTAGCTGGGGCTCCTCCTCAGACCAGCAGCCCTCTAGGGTATCCCATGAACAGTTCCGGGCTGCCCTGCAACTTGTGGTCAGTCCAGGAGACCCCAGGGAATATTTGGATAACTTTATCAAAATTGGAGAGGGATCCACAGGCATTGTGTGCATTGCAACTGAGAAGCACACAGGAAAGCAAGTGGCGGTGAAGAAAATGGACCTCCGAAAACAACAAAGACGGGAGCTCCTTTTTAATGAGGTAAATGCTGTGTTTGGATTGCCTCTTTCACATGTTGCTGCAACATTTGCTTCCTATCTCCAAAGCACTGTATGTAGGGGCTGGAAAGAAAATTCAGTGAGCAAAGTACTTGATAAGCAGGCATAACTTTCCAGAAAACTCAAGGTAAGTAACAACAACAAAACAAACAAATGAAAAACAGACATGGTGATGTGTACACATAATCCCAGTGCTGGGAGATCTCCGATTTTGTACTTGGTCCACTCTGGTGCTTTCTGGCCAGGCAGCCTACCTTATCAGTGAATCCCTGGCTAATGAGAGACCCTGTCTCAAAAATAAATAAATAAATAAATAAATAAACAAACAAACACACACACACAATGACACTCCTGAGCAAGGACACTCAAAGTTGTCCTTTATCCTCCACATACCTGCTCATAGCCATGAACACACCACTACACACACACACACACACACACACACACACACACACACACAGAGAGAGAGAGAGAGAGAGAGAGAGAGAGAGAGAGAGAGAGAGAAAATGACACTGAAAGTAAAAAGGTAATACCAGCATTCCCCTGTTATCCTTCCTCCAGTCTCGTTCCGTGCATGCACGGCTGTTCCCTTTATAAAGTATTCCATTGTATCAGCCACCGCACTGGGCACAAGCCTAGTTGAGCAATAACCAGTAAAGGTGTTGTTATTATTTGAGAGACAAAGCAGCTCAGATTGGTTAAATAACTAGATAACTAGCGCAGGATAATATGGCTAATTGACAATGGAGCCAGGGTTTGAGGGCTATCCTACAGATTCCAGAACTCTACAGTGCTGTCTGTCTCCATGGGTGGACTGACTACTCTATTTCTGGAGGATCTGTCCTCCAATCTCTGCCAACACTCAACTCCATACTTACTCATGACCTTTGTATAAAGGATATATGGTGCTTACATTTAATCTATACATGGTCTCCTATGCATGATACATCATTTCCAGATTGCTTCTAGTATCTAACAAAATGCAAATGTTATGCAAATATTTGTTATACTACGTAATTTATAGAATCACAAGGAAAAAGTCTGTATTGTAGTACTCATTTTAAAAACTACCTTCCATACATGTTTGTTGGTTAAAGGGATATGTGACTTATGAATACACAAGGCCTCCAATCATATACATATATGTACAACCATAACTCCAAAACTAAGCAACAGTGACCTACATTAATATTTTATTATTTTTTATATTTTTCTACTTACTTATACCATATATGTAGCCAGATATCTTCTTATTTTAACTTGTTTAATTTAGGATTTAATTTCATGTCAATAAAGTTTTAGAAAGTGCATTTTTATATTTGATATATCAACCATTTGATTTCAATGTCCTCAAATTCTTCCATTATATATATAATATATATATATATAAATCATACTCATTATATATATAAATTATACTCCAGTTTATATTGTTTTCAGTGAGTGCTTCTTGGATTCATGTTTAATAATCTTATTAGAGTCATAAAGTAAGACAAATAAGCCAAATGACACTTAAATAAATGTGTTAAAAATTAATATATAATGCTTTTTAGAAAGTACCAATTTGGGCCTCTACCAATAACATTTCTCTGTCACACTTACTGGCATTATTAGATATTACATTATCTCTTCTGATCTGATAGGCATGGACAAACATTATTTTAATTGGAAATTTGTTGATAGTTGGATAAGCTTATTTTTATATATTTACATGCCATTTAAACTCTTTGAATTATATGTCCTTTGTTTGCTTTTCCATTAGTGTTATGGCATTTGCTGCATTGCTAAAAATAATTGAGACAACAATTTTATGTTATATGTATACACATCAATTTTATTATATTTGTCATATATATCAATTAGGAGCTTTAAAATAAGTATCTGTAACAAAATAACAGTGTTTTGGAGTATTTTTCCCTTTAATAACTTTATTAGCAATGGGGGAGAGTTGATTTAATAGACATGTCAGTCTCTGGCAAAGAATGTGCAGTCTACATCTCCAGAATAATCCATGGCTGCTTGAGGCTTGAGACCTTTGACATTCTGACAGTATTCTCAATTCTCCTATAAGTATACAGAAGTGAACTGATCCATAGACACTGTACCAATGCTGTCAGCTGCATTAGAAACCTTATCAATGGAGGCTCCATGATGCCCAGTGGCCTCCCACATCTCTGGTTCCCACAAGATGTTCATTTCTTATGTATTCCTGGAAGCTGTGCAGAGCTGCAGTTAAGTCGGCTTGAACATCTCCCCTATATCCTGTTTCTGATTCTTGGAATTTTTTTTCTAAGTTGCAGTATTAGGACAGATTGGGTTGACTTACTCCTTAGCACAAACTGAAAATGAACTAGAAGCAGACACAAGGCAAAAAATTCCCAGGTACTTTTCCAACAAGTAAGCTCAGTTTGACCTTTAAACTTTTTAAAAGGCCTACAGAATATCTAATTTTACCATCTAAATATGTTCTCTGTATTCACACCAATTCTCTCTGAGATCCATCCTACGTCAGGCTGGTGTCTTACAGCCCCTCTAATTGCTTACTTCACGGACATCAGTTACTACCCACTTGTGTACTTACCACCTACTTCCTCAGCTTACAGTGCCTCCTTGGTGGATTGGCCCATAGAAAAGTATGTCGAGACTGATTGCATCTCCCCAATGCCGCAGTAAACCTCCTCTCTGACAGATTTTACTGTATATCTTAAAGTTTTCTTTCCCCCTTCCACCTTTTCTCCCACATGTCCCATTTTTAACTTGGCAATGTCTGTTTGGCCCGTAGTTTCTTCACAGTATACTCACTTGATTCTTTTTTACTGCCACTGATAACTGCTGATGCCTCTTATCTACAGTAAGTAGATCCCTGAAGAAATTCCCCAGCACCAAATCCCTTTCACTCAAAATACCAATGTGGGCCACAAGAGTAAACAGAGCCAGACTTCACTAGCAGAAGTAAATATGTATCTCTCTCATTCATCCAGGTTGTGATAATGCGTGATTACCACCATGACAATGTAGTTGACATGTATAACAGCTACCTTGTTGGAGATGAGCTCTGGGTGGTCATGGAGTTTTTAGAAGGTGGTGCCTTGACAGACATTGTCACTCACACCAGGTAAGACAGATGATTCAAAGTACTACCTCAATAACTTCCTCTATAATTTCTTCATAACTTAATAGCACTGTGTACTCAGGAAATACAATCCCAGAGTTCTCATTATAAAATCATGCACACGTAGGTCATTCACTAAATTGACATGCCCTCCCCAACACACACACACTGGAGGTCACCAGTAGACAATGATTCAGTCTCAGAAGCCTACCGGGAATTCCATTTTAGTAACAAACAACAAAACTTCTCAACACTAACATAGAGTCTAGTTTTATCCTCCTGAGTTACCATATCATATCTGTATGCTAGCTCCACTAGGCTAACCTGAGGACAGAAGGGACTAGCAAAGGAGCAAAATTTTATGTCACTGTAACAAACTTGATAGGAAATAAAAATTGCTCAATTCTAGTTGAATACAACTTGATTGCCTACAGTATGAGAGGTCAAGGACATGAATTTGCACTAATTGCACAAAGGCTAACAAGTGTGGTCACTTTCCTTTTATTGGGCCCCTAAAAATATTAGTGCCAGGATTTATTCTGTAATCATCATGTCAAAGAGACTTTATTTCCTTTATTTGGAGATTTTCTAGATAAGGACTAGAAGCATAAACTAATTCTCCGAAACCCAAGAAAGTGGCCTATTTTGAGCATTAGAAAGCTGTACCTGAACCTGTCTTGGTCCTTACATGTTATTTCCTCTCTAGAATGAATGAAGAACAGATAGCTACTGTCTGCCTATCAGTCCTGAAAGCCCTCTCCTACCTTCATAACCAAGGAGTGATTCACAGGGACATAAAGAGTGACTCCATCCTCCTGACAAGTGATGGCCGGGTAAGATTTTCCTGTTGGGTCCCCTCTCCGTTTAGTTTGTCAGACTGCCTGTTATGGGCATTAGTCTCTTAAGAACACTTTCTCACAATTCTCATTTTTGTTAGTCACACATCGCCCACTCCACTTCTCAGAACTTGCAGAGAGGAAATTGCCTTTCTTCTGTATCATCCTGTTACTCAGAACTACGGGTGAACTGAAATTGATGGAGAATTTGTATCCTCTACAGTGAGAGTAGGCAGGAATGGAGACTATGGGAATTTCTTTTATCTTTCTACTGCATTCTTTTTGTTGATAGATAAGAGAAGCTGACTTTTCTTTGTCTGTATCTACTCTCTTCCTTTTAAATGTACCTATCTTCAAGATCTCCAAGTCCCTGTGAGAAACACTTGACCAAGTTTTCTTAACTTGTTTGAGAAGACTTTATTGAAAAAATAATTTCCCAATGTTTGAGCAGACATAGAAAAATCTTAAGAAACAAGCCACAAAGATGAGTTAGTCTACTGAAATAGACCACCATTGTTATTGCCTCATGCTGAAGTTTAGTTTAAAAGGGCAAATAGAAAACATTTATCACACTATGTTCCCATGCCCAGACTTCTGCATTTCTCATCAAAATAATCTAAACAATACTTTCTTTTGAAGTACAGAAGTCAATAGAATATAGGCTATGCAAAATCCAGAGATGTTGCAAACTCACATTTGAAGGATGTTTTAGGGAGTCAAGTCTTGACAATCTATGTGATTGTCATTGTGTAGTCCTTTCTCATGCTTTTGACAATCTCACTAGAGAAAATGAGTTTGGGGGGAAAGTAACCGGCATCTCTTCAAGGTATCTGACTTTTATAATGCTGTAACCTCAGAAAAGATGAAAAATGTCTGGATCATATCACAATTTGCTGAAGTGCCATCAGAGATGGGCTGGGAGAAACTGCCCACTCACTTTGGCTAATAAAGTTCTATTTTCAAAATAAACCTAAGTTTTATTATAGGTAAATTAGTAAATTTCATAAACTACAGAGGACAGAGAAATCACTCATAAGCCTATTACCTAGTTTCCATATTTCTATGTATATATGTATATATGATATGTGAATTGACGATTATGCCTAAGCAGTTTTAATTACTGCTTTTGACACTACTCCAGTTAAAACGTTTTTAAAGGACCAGCTCAAGAACATGTGTAAGTCAGCACTGTTGTGCAACAAACCACTCAAGACTAACTGGCTTAAAATGCTCATCATGTAGTTTTCCAAAAATGCATGGAACAGCTAGGACAATTGGTCTCTGCGCCATATGCCACCAGTTTTCTTCCTCACACCCGTGAATGGTCTGCAATTGGTGGTCTCCAATACCTTCTTGTAGCTGCTGGCTTTCACCCAGGCTAGAGTGCTGTTTCTCCCAGATCAACTCACAGATTCTTCAACAAACTTTGATGTGACATGAACATTTTCTTTCTGGCCAATGTTATCTCTACCCATGCTAAAGGCAGCCAATAAGGAAGTGATAGAGACCACCAGCTGAAGGCCATTCACAAGCCAATGCCCTCCATCTATTGTAGTTGACTGACTTTCATCAGTGGTAGAGTGCTAATGGGGCCATGTCACCCACCTCCCAGTAGAGCAGCCCCAAATAATTCACGTTTCTTGTGACAATAATTCCAAAAGGTATCAAGAGGGGCAAACCCTCATACAGATGCAATGCAGGTACATCTACAATACAACCCTCACCTTATATCATCTTAGCTAAAGGAAACCACACATTCAACCAAGCTCAAATTTAAAGGACAGAGAAGAAACTGCCCTCCTTGCTTTTTCTGAATGTGAGTGTAATGTGTTTGTGGGTGCTTCCATTTATGTGTGTGCTTGAGTGTGTGTGTGTGTGTGTGTGTGTGTGTGTGTGCTGCATATGAATTTGTGTGGTCTCCCATGTGGCAGCCTAAGTTGGATGTCTGGGAATCTACCTTAACTGCTTTCCCTCTTTCATTGAGGCAAGATCTTTCAATTGAATCCAGAGGTTGCTGATATGACTAGTCTAGCTAACCAGTTTGTCCCAGGAGATTCCATGTCTCCACCTTTCAATGTTGGAATTACAGGAGGGCGATCAGGCTCACCCAACATTTATATGGGTTCTGTGGACCTTAATTACAGTCCTTAGACTAGCAAAACAAGTGCTTCATTCTCTCAGTCCCCCAACCCAGCCTTCAACAGCACCTCTTGGTAGGATACAGTACAAAGTCTCATACTGCAAAGGGATGCAAGAAAGAATACATGTCTATACAGGAGGCGGTGTAGGACAAGGGCAAGAATTCGCCCCATCTGACTCAGAAAGCACCTACATAAGACTCCATGAACATGAATCACTGAGTCTGTGAATCACCTCTGGGAATGGTACTTGAAGAAGCAAAACAAGCTGAGCAGTTTTAGGCCAAATGCTTTCCCTGTATCTGGAGATTGACAGTAGAACTTCTTGCTGACAACATCTGATTTGAAGTCACTTGCGGAACTAAAATAATAGGACATCGTAAAATTGACAAAATGAAAATAATTTTACCTCTGTTCAATATACAAGGTTATTAAACTACTGAGTTGCTTTTATCAAGGGCAGAACCTATGTCTCAAGCATCCCTGCACCTCTGTGTAGCATTGTGGATGCTACTAATCTTGTTCATACACTTATTTTCTGAATGCTTATTATGTGCTAGGATAATATAGATCCTAAAGATGAACAAAATAAAGCACTTATTAAGCAACATCATTTGGGATGTAGAAATGTAATAATAAACATGTAAATAAAGTAATAAATAAAATATTGTATTGCCTTTCTGGGGAAGGTAACTCAGTGAGTAAAATGTTTCCTGAAAAAATACGAAGCTATGAATTCAGATCCCTAGAAACCACATAGAAAACCAGGCATAGAGATGCATCTTTATAATCCCAGAACTAGGAGATGGAAGCAGTAGGGTCCAAGGGCTTGCTGGCCAGCCAGGCTTGCTAAGTGGTGAGCCCCAGGTTTGGTGAAAGATCCAGTTTTACAAAATACCACGGAGACCAACAAAGTAAGATACCTGCGATGAACCTCCAGCTCCCTCAGTTGCACTCACAGGTGTATACAACTCCTCTTGCTTTGCAGAATAACTGAAGGACTTGTTCTGTGCAGACTCTCAGACATCCTCCACCGGACAAATTCTTAGTCACAGTGATATCTTGCTTAGTTGCTAATTCCTGATCAGCTGTTTCCCCTTACTTGTTATACTTACCAATCTCACTGACAGGGTTTCTTACATCTCCCAAATAAGTATTCTGCCTGAATTCTTGCCTTGGGATGTGCTTCTGGAGGGAAACACCAACTAATGGGGTACTTATACATAATATAATGAGTCTAAGCTCATCGCCCACATAACTTGAAGGAGGAATAAAGGATAAATGGCAACAGACCATCAACCAGTGTCTTCTGACCACTCCATCTCCTTACTCATATGTTACCAATGCTCAGCAGTAATCCATTGTCTCCCTACCAGGAATGTGCCCCTGGTATCTGGTGTTTCCCACTCTTCTTTGAATGGATTGGTATTATTGCTCATGTTCCCTTTGCCATTTTTTGTTTTATCTCTGTAAAAGTAGCATTTTACAATTAAAAGATAGTAATGCAAAGGCAGTTTATAAATAATCAGAGATTTCTGCATATGAAATAATGTGCTGTCTCTGAAACTTGTCCTGATCTCCATCTATGTCCCCTTCCTGCTAGTCCTCAGAAGGAGCATGTCCCAGTGTAGGATGTTATCACAGGAAGGCTTAGGGTCAGGATTCAGATCTCCTTTAACAATGCCGTAAAGCTTTGGAAAAATAATATCCAGTTCTCTGTGCTCTGCCCAATGGTAGAAGGCATGAGACCCTGCCACTCTGAGTGAATGTCTGTGCTCCCCTCCCTCTCCTCTTGGGGTTGGTGTTTAATGAATTGGACCTTAAGCAACATTTCTTTTGCCATCATTAAGCTGGATTTTTCTCTTTTTTTACTTTATTTTATTTTTTAATTTTAATTTTATTTTTTAAGAAAAGAAAAACTATCATTTTTTTATTTTACATACCAATCTCAATTTTCACTTCCTCCATTCCTCCCATCTCCTCCACCTACCCCCTCACTTCCCCATCTACTACTCAGAGAGGGTAAGGCACATTGCTTTGAGGAAGTTCCAAGGCCCTCCCTACTATATCAAGGCTGAGCAAGGTATCCATCCAAAGAAAATGGGTTCCAAAAGGCCAGTACAAGCAGTAGAGATAAATCCTGGTGCCACTGCCAGTGGCCCTGCAGTCTGCCCCAGCCATACAACTGTCACCCACTTTCAGAGGGACTAGTTTGGTCCTATGCTGGCTCCTTCACTGTCCAGCCAGAGTTGGTGAGCTCCCATTAGCTCAAATAAGCTGTTTCAGTGGGTGTCCCCATCATGGTCTTGACCTCTTTGCTTATATTCTCACTCCTCCCACTCTTCAGTTGGACTTTGGGAGCACAGCCCAGTGCTCCACTGTAGGTCTCTGAAGCTGGCACTTTCTATTCCTTATCTCGGTTTTGTTGTCCCTTGCTGTTGCTCTTCTTAAGGCAGAAGTTCACAGACTTTACTGAGCATTAGAAAACAGTAAAGAACAAAAAATAAAACCACTTTCCTAGGTCCTGACTCTCGGGACGGTAATTTAGCCAGGCTAAGTGGTACCCAGGAACTTTTTTTTCCCCCCAGGAACTTTTTTTTTACTAAAAAGCTGCCAAATGATGCTGAAGTTACACGTGTTCATTGCTATGGCCTTGTAGGAAACAACGCAAGAAGTATCCACAAAGGCAGTCCCTTCAAGCATGCAGGATAGGCAGAGTTCCCTAGATACCCAATCATAGAGCAAGAGCTTCTATAATTTATCTTTACATCTACAACTGTCCTGGGATGGACTTTCTTTTGCACATATCTCTACCCTGTATCCTTTTGTGGAGCACATTTCTTAGATAGGACA
Organism: Dicrostonyx torquatus; assembly: GCA_028555095.1. NCBI lineage: Eukaryota > Metazoa > Chordata > Mammalia > Rodentia > Cricetidae > Dicrostonyx > Dicrostonyx torquatus. Next base: position 3,459,103 of record JAQHUG010000009.1, on the reverse strand, counting down.
TGTTGGAGATGGCAGGGGTAGCAGCGAGGCAGTACCTCTATCTGAACTCGAAACTGTGAGATCCTTAGTATGTTCTTCTGTGACAAGCAACAACTCCTCTGGGTGGGACAGTGCGCTTCCTCCTCTTCTCTTCACATAAATGCATTAGGGAGATGGGATGGTGTACTAAGCACCCACACTACACAACTCCACCTAAAACAAGGCTCAGCTTAGAGCCATGTGATTTGCTTCTAAGATCTGCCCACAGTGCTTTATTATACTTATTATTTGAGTTCTCATTATCTACTTGAAGATTTATTTGGACAAATGTTACATGCAATTATACGTTTTTAGAAAGCTGTCTCTTTTATGTACTTGGATGAGTTTTTAAAAATCATACAAAAACACTCATACTCCTGCACAAGAAGAGTAGGCCTGGATGCCAAGCATCTAGTTTCAATTCCTTAATTTACACATTTTGGCAGGGAAATAATTATTAGGATCCCAGATTTTGGAGGGTAGGATCTTTTTTATGTCAGCAGAGAGAAACCCATAGTAAGATACTGAGATTAAAAAGCACCAATGCCCTAAACTCTCTATTTTAGCAACTGTTCTTGTAGTATAATTGAGCATCTTTTGAGTATATGTCCAAGAGTGATATCCCTGGGTCTTGAGGTAGATTGAGTCCCAATTTTCTAAGAAACAGCCATATTGATTTTCAGAGTAGCTGTAAAAATTTGCACTGTACCACCAGTGGAAGAGTGTTCCCCTTACTCTGCATCCTCTTCAGCATAAGCTATCATAGGTGTTTTTGATCTTAATCATTCTGACAGGTGTAAGATAGTATCTCAGAGTCATTTTGTTTGTATGTCCCTGATGACTAAGGATGTTGAGCAATTCTTTAAATCTCTTTCAAACATTTGGATTTCTTCTGTTGAGAATTCTCTGTTAAGATCTGTATCCCATTTTTAATTGGATTATTTAATATTTTGATGCCAAGTTTCTTGATTTCTTTGAATATTTTGGATATCAGGCCTCTGTTGGATATGGGATTGGTGATATCTTTTCCCATTCGGTAGGCTGTCATTTTATTTATCCTTTGCCTTACAGAAACTTTTCAGCTTCCGGAGGTCCCATTTATTTGTTGTTGCTCTCAGTATCTGTGCTGCTGGTGTTATATTTAGGAAGTAGGCTCCTGTGCCAGTACATTCAAGACTACCTTTCACTGTTTATAGCAATATTATTCATAATAGTCAGAATCTGGAAACAACCTAGATGCCCTTCAACCAAAGAATGGATAAAGAAAATGTTGTACATTTACACAATGGAGTATTACTTTGCTGTTAAAAAATAGCATCATGAAATTTGCAGGCAAATGGATGGAACTAGAAAAAAATCATTCTGAGTGAGTTAACCCAGACCCAGAAAGACAGACACAATATGTACTCACACATAAGTAGATACTAGATGTTAGGCAAAGGATAACCAGACTACAATCCACAGCTCCAGAGAAGCTGGAATCTTCACCCAGATAAATGATAGAAACAGATACAAAGATCTGCATCCAAGCACTAGGCTGAGCTACAGAGTTGAATCAAAAAGAGGGAGGAGTGATTATATGGGCAAGTGTGATCTAGATCATGACAGGGAAACCCACAGAGATAGTTGACCCAAGGGAAACCCACAGAGACAGTTGACCCAAACTTGCAGTAGCTCAAGGACCTAGACCAACAGCTGGAGATCCTGCATAGGACGAAAACAGGCCTTCTGCATGCAAGCAACAGTTTCGTAGCCTAGTCTGTTTGTGGGCCTCCTGGCAGTGGTACCAGAACCTACCCCTAGAGCATGAGCTGGCTTTTTGAAATCCGTTCTATATGGTGGGATGTCTTGTTCAGGGGTGGGAGAGGCTTGGTCCTGCCTCAACTGAATGTGCCAGAATTTGGTGATTCCCCATGTGAGGCCTTACCCTTTCGGAGGAGTGGATGGGGGTGGGTTGGTAGGGAATGAGGGAGGAGGAACTGTGGTAGGTATATAAAATGAATTTAAAAATTCAATTAAAAAAGAAAGTTTCATAAAAATAATTTCTCTATTTAAATTTAATCTGTTAAATTTAATGTCTGAATAATTTAAACATTGCCAGTCAAAATTGAACTACGTTATTGCAAAGTGTAACTGATACCTTTAAAATTTAGTCTTTCTGATTTAAACACTAGCTCCTTCCTCTTGCCTCCTTCTTCCCCTCTTCCTTGTGGTGGCCTATGGGAATAAGAAGAATATGATATGTGGGACTTCATGTTGAGGGAGGTGAGACCCACCTTCTTATTTTTTCTAGTCCTTGCCTTGGTAACCTGGTTTCCACTGGGGATTAACTGGTCCATAGGGGGCTAGGCTGTCCAGGACGGTACATCTGTAGGATATCAAGGCTCTAGCCTCTTGTCCCTAGGTGTTTAAATTTCTTCTTTTGGATGAGAGCTATGTTCTTGGGCAAGGAATGTTCCTATTCTCACACCAAGATTAGAAGAAACTTCTGGATGCCTGAATATAACATATAAACTGTAGAAGACAGCACCTCTTCCCAAGCCTACTTTTATTCACACCATGGGTTTCTCTTTCCAAGAAAGAGCTAGCACTAATACTCAATACATTTTCAAGTGTCTAGCTACACTAATTGTTTAAATATTATAATAATTCCATGCTAGTTGACTACAGCTAGCTGACTACCTTAGATTATCCTGGATGTCCCCAACCACTCCTAAGGACTTGCCTAACCTCATGAAAACTGGTGGTTACACAGGTTGACTCTAGATCCTGATATATATAGATATAGATATACATATACATATACACATATATGAATATATAGCATTCTGAAACAGAGATATGAAGAGATCTTCTCCCCATACTTTGTGCAAACATATATGTTACAGACAGTACTGAAGCCTGCTGTCATTTACAAGGGCATTTGGAAATGTCTTCGTAGAAAGGAGAATGAAGCACAGCACAGTGTCACTGTTTTCTCTCACCTTCTACAAATAGCCCCGAATTAGAATGGTAGACTGTGACCTTTTCATTCCTCTCTACCACAGTCCTTTTAGAGAATGGCAGTAAGGATTGTGGACCAGCCATCATTGCTACAGCATCCTATTCTTACCCCATGAGATATTCTATGGTAGGAGTCTTGAGGTCATTCTTTTTAAAAAATTAATTTATACTTATTTATTTGGTAGGAGGGTAGGCACAGCATCTTACAGCGTAGTGTAGCAGTCAGAAGACAGCTTCTGGAGTCGGTTCTCTCCTGCTATCATGTGGGTCCTGGGAAGCAAACTCAGATTGTCAGGAGTGATGGCAAGTGTGTTTACCCACTGAGCCATTTTCCCAGCCCTTGAGTTCATTTTTGACATGGCCATGCCTTTTTTGTATCTGTCCACTAAACCATCTTTTTTGTTAATCTTGTTTTTTTCTTTAGCCTATACTCACTGTACAAGATAATGGGTCTCCAAATCACCTTTCTTTTTTTTAATGTTTTTTT
>JAQHUG010000009.1:3418996-3446799 GCA_028555095.1 Dicrostonyx torquatus | reverse complement strand
ATAATAATAATAAAAAATCTGCAGTTCAGATATTTGCAAGTCAAGACTGATGAGAAAGTTTCTGGCTACTTCTTTGATAGTTCTGAGTCCCAGTGACAAATTTCAATGAATTTCTTTGTCCCTATTTTCAGTTCTGTGCATATATGTCTACTTCTCATGGGCAATGTTTGCTAATTATTTCTTTACTGCTTTCCTTTCCCTTTCAGATAAAGTTATCTGACTTTGGATTCTGCGCTCAAGTTTCCAAAGAGGTGCCAAAGAGGAAATCACTGGTGGGTACTCCATACTGGATGGCACCTGAAGTGATTTCCAGGCTACCTTATGGGACAGAGGTAAGTAGGTGACAACCATTGTTTGGGGGCACTGGGCCCTGGGATCTTCTCAGGAGCACAGTGGTCCTGATTGGTGGGTACAGGAGGTAAGGATCTTCTGACTCCATAGTTGATCCCCAACACTGGGGATCTGTTGATTATGGAGTTGGCTATGACAGAGGGAACCCTGTTTGCATTGGGGACATCATCACTGTATTTACGCAGTGGCTTTTCCTGGAGTCCTATAGGAAAGTGGAAAGGGGATCCTGGAGTCCCTAAATACTGGTCCCATCCCCAGTGGCAGGCTGTAAAGCAAAATAACTGGAATGGTGACTGCAATTATGCTGAAATGCTTCTGAAAAGAAAAAAGAAGTATAGAAAGTATGATGAGGAAGTAATCTTTGCATATAGTAGAAATATAATAGAAAATCATGAGTGTATATTGTAACATTCACTATACAGCATAATTTAAATGAGAGAGGATGAGGCAGAGGTTTCTAGGCAGGGAACAGTGTGAGCAGAAGCTTGGAGGCTCTCAGAGGCTAAGTACAGTGCTTCCACACACTGTGCTGTAGGTGGCAATGGCAAGTGGTTTGTACTGGCAAGCGAAGAGCGACTCATTAATGAAGGCAAGCTTGGCTCTGAAGACCCAACTTGATTTTCTCCCTGTGGACCCCAGAGATAAATCCTAAGTGACAGTGGCAAAAGATATAAGAAGGATGCGGAGAGCAGATGAAAGCGCGATGAGGCCATAGGAGGAGCTGGACAGGAGGGATTTACAGAGCCACTATCTGGCTTCCCTTCTCCAGCCTTCCCATTCCTTACTCAGAACTGTGAGCCACTTCTTCCTTTTCTTCACTCCCTGAAAATAGTTTATAAAGCAGGATTTCCTGAGGGTTGATTTAAAATAATAAAAATTGAAGTGGAAAAAAGAACTCTGTAAAACTCAGATTTATAGAAGTATGAAGAGTACCCCATGTGTGATACAAAGTAGATCCTTGAAATTTCTTCTAAACATGCCAAAGCCTTGTCTCAATTTCCTGTGGTTTAAAGATAACTTTCTTCTCTAACTGTAACAGCTTTTACCCTACTGATCACCAGGGTTGATCTGGCTGGCTAGGGGATGTTCCTTTCCTCCTGCACCATTCCATGTGGTCCCTCCCAAAGCTTAGTCAAGGGGCAACCTTCCCAGAAGAGAGGAGGACCAGTCTTTGGTCAAGGGTAGATGAGTAGCTGCAGTCCCTTGATAGAACCTCCAAACAAGGTTTCTCTTTGCATAATGTAAAAATTGGAGGGGTTGTTTTCTTTTTCATTTCTTTTTTCTTTCCTTCTTTCTGTATAAAAATTAAAGCTCTAAACTTGAGAATGGTAAATTTTAATTTCTAATGACCTGGTAAAAACTTCACTAGAGTCATCTTTGAAATGTATAGAGAGCTTAGGAGGCTGGATTGCCCAATGGTTAAGAGAGCATACTGTTTTTGAAGAAGTCCTGACTTCAGCTCACAAAGCTTACATCAGGCTCCTCACAACTGCCTGTAACTCCAGTTCCAGAGGCTCTGACATCCTCTTTGGCTTCTGAGAATACCCACCCCAACACACACACACACACACACACACACACACACACACACATAAAGCTAAATCACCTTTTAGAAAGAAAGATGACATTAGCAAAAATGGTGATAATACAACAATGCAGCATGTAAATTTGTATCAAAAGGTTTGAAATTAATTTGTGAAATGAATTAATTTGTGAATGAACATGGATCTTCTGGGCTTCACAACACAACCAGAACTCCAGAATGTTCTCCATTCCTGACATGACTAGTGGATTGTGCTTAACAGGTGGACATCTGGTCCCTTGGGATCATGGTGATAGAGATGATTGATGGTGAGCCCCCCTATTTCAATGAGCCTCCTCTCCAGGCAATGCGGAGGATCCGGGACAGTTTACCTCCAAGAGTGAAGGACCTACACAAGGTGAGGATTGCTGTATACTGCAATGTCCAGGATAGTTGCTTGCTCTTTAAAGACTGGCTTAGCAAATCTGGTAGATCTGATTTGGGGATAAGGGTTTTGTACTAAGTCACTGAGATTCAAATATGTTTTTCTGTGCATATATGGGGCAAGTGACTCCACACCTGCAACCACAAATTTTTTCATCTATAAATGGATGTTATCAGCTCTTCTCTCAAAAGGCCGGTGAGATGTGAGTTGGATTCTCCTTCCAGCATGTCCGCACAGGTGGCTGGTACCTGCTGGGGACTTCTAATTAGGAGCATTCTGATTATTTGATTCTTGTAGAGCCTGCCTTCTAAATAGAGAAGAAAGCAATACAATTTACACAAATAAATTAAAAATAGTCAACGAATGCTATCAAGAACACAAAGTGCTGTGAAGAGATCAAATGTAAAATACAGAAGACTGGGAGCTGCTTTAGTATAAAAAGCCAAAGATACCCTTCATGGAAAGAGTCACCTGATACAAATGGAAAGAAGGCACTAGTCATTGCAAAGATCTGGAAGAAAGATATCCCATTCAGGTCCCAGAGACAAGGACATGAAGCCAAAGAAAAAAGGCTGCAACAACAAAGCAAGAAGACAAGGATAGAATATTCCAGAGAAATAGGCAGGAACTAGATCACACAGGGGAAGGACTGTTCATATCAAGAAACAGTGAATGTGGTTTTCACATGTTCCAAGACTTAGCAACTGGGACTAAGCTAAGGCTCATGGTTATTCCAAGAGTTACCCCGCTAGCTGGAGCCTGTAACACCTGACATCTCAAGTTCAACCTCAGCCTAGCCATGCCTCCCTCTAGTTGCTTTATAACAGAGAGAACACGAGGTTGTCTTTTAGGGGAGAGGTGTTTGGAATGGGAGAAGGTCCCCATTTCCTCTCTCCTATTACTGAAAATAACTCAGAGAATTATTGATATAGCTTTTGCAGAGATTCAGCAAAAGGGAACCCTCAAGAACTCAATTAGAGTTTGAAATTTTTGCTAGATTGGATGAAGATTAACCAATGAGAATCAACTAAGAACCTGTCATGTGAAAATAACTCTATACCCAATAGAATTGAGTGCTAATGAATACACAAGGTTATATTTACTTCTAATGTTTAAAAGCTGAAAAAAGCCCAGGCTTGTTTCTCAAATGAATAAATAATCTACTGAATAATTGGATAGGCACACAAAAATAAAACAAATGAGGAAATTATCTCACATAAATGAAATGTTGAATAAAAATAAGCCAGTGAAAATTAACAGTATACAAATATATATGTGTGTTTGTATATATATTATATGTATAATACACTTATATGTGTATATTTATGTGATATATTTTGCATGTTATATAAGCACATATATATTTCTTTACAAAATTATATGTGCATAACTTATATGCATATAAACTATGTATGTGTATTTATATGTGTATATATGCATATAATTTTGTAAAAGGCTTAAAAGCAAGTAAAACTAATTTGTCCTGTTAGAAGTAAGGACCCTCATTACTTTTTGTAAGGCTGTAGGTAATGCCAAGAAGAAGCCCGAGGCACCCTCTTAGAATGTCAGAAATATCCTATATCTCAATAGAGGTAGAAAGTGAACAGAAGTCAACGTATGACAAGTCAATCGGGACATTCATCTAATGGTGTTCATCTCCAAGTAACATCTGATAGATGTCAGAAAAGTCAGCTTTACAAAACCTAAATGGAAATGTCTCTGTTGACTAACCTGATGGAAATGCAGGGGTGAGGGGCGTCCACCAAGCACTATTTCACAGTCTCAGTCAAATTTCTCACACATACCACCATGCCTATTTAATCCAAACACAGAAGGTGCTTTCCCTACTTACCGTCATTTTAGTCAATGAAGTTACTCTATGCTTCACCTCCCCTGTTTTGCACTTTGAAATCAATTATAGTGGTAGCATATGTGTTTCTTCCGTATCTTTCTCCGTTATTTGGTATAATTTGAAGTCATGGTGAGGCTAGTTGGGGCATCATTTCAGGACACTGACCTGGGTTTCTGTGCTGCTCCTCAGTGTGGTGTCTTTCTTTCCCCAGGTTTCTTCCATGCTCCGAGGATTCCTAGATCTGATGTTGGTGAGGGAGCCCTCTCAAAGAGCCACGGCCCAAGAGCTTCTTGGACATCCATTCTTAAAACTGGCAGGTCCACCATCTTGTATCGTTCCCCTCATGAGACAATACCGGCATCACTGAGCAGATTTGCAGAGGAGACAAATCTAGACAAAGACATGAGAATAATTCAGGAGAACATGAGGAAAAACCCACAGTACACGCAAAGGCCTGTGCATTCTAAACCAGCTGTTTGGTGGGACAGTGTGATGACCTGACCGGCAGGGTTTGACAGACCAGGGCATCTTCTAGTGTCTTAAACAGGCATCTCTCCACTGACAGCTGGCATGGTCATTTGGAGCATGGCTTTAATAAGTCATTATTATACGTTTTCAGCCCTTCTTCCAGCGAACCAGAAGGACTCAGTACAAACTCCGTTATGATATATCCTAGCCACATGCAGGGTACTACATAGGATTTTCTATATTGAAAGAATACTTTTCTGGCAAAAAAAAAAGAAAGAAAGAAAAGAAAAGAAAAAGCACTTTTTTTCTTAATGGTAGCAGTGTAATGTATTTTGCAATGAATTTGTAACTTTTCTGTACGATAGTTTTGATAATTTATAGTACTTTGATGTCACGTAGCCATTGTCTTGGTTGAAGTAATACTTGTTTACTAGCAGGCATTTAAACAAAACCTTTCCTACTTTTTTATCCCTTTCAGAGAACCAACAGTTCTTTAGGATCTTTGAATACTAAATGACCCTCAGTCACCGTCAGCTTTAGTGGAAAATCTTTCTTATTCTAACAAGTGTCTTATGTAACGGAAGGAGAGTCAAGTGATGAGTCAAGGTGATGGCGTGGACACTTTATTTCCCCAACCAAATACAGAAAAACAAAATCTGAGCCACAGAATCACCAAACAGTTCCATGAGAGAATGCTAAATATTTTGAAAAATCATTTTCCGCCGGGCGGTGGTGGCACACGCCTTTAATCCCAGCACTTGGGAGGCAGAGACAGGTGGATCTTTGTGAGTTCGAGACCAGCCTGGTCTACAAGAGCTAGTTCCAGTGCAGGCTCCAAAGCCACAGAGAAACCCTGTCTCAAAAATCCAAAAAAAAAAAAAAAAACCAAGAAAGAAAGAAAGAAAAATCATTTTCCTTCAAGGATTCTGGTAACACACCAGTCTTTGAAGAGCAAGATATTTCCCTTGATGCCCACCTTTAAATAAGCATGGCATCCCCTGTGGTCAAATTTCAGTCCTGGGGTCACTGGACTCAGTTCCCCAGGTAGAATGTTTTGGTGAGACCACGGAAATCCCAGGCTCACAAGAAGAGAGAGAACAAGGCAAGTTGTTTGGTTTTGTTTGTCACTGTTCCTAGGACTCTGTACGCTAGCACACCAAACTCTTGTCTGTATTTATCTTCATGCCGCGGTATTAATCACTGTTATTCATGTATTGTTCTGGAAGTCTGAACGGATGATAGGGGTGAATTAGTAAGGGGGTACTTTACCAGGTATGGTCTAACTTCCATGGTGACCATGTTATAATGTGTTTCCAACATAAGGAGAGTTGTGCTGCTGTCTAGATCTTCTGAATGTTGATAAAAATGAATGACTACTACAATACATTTTGTGTTGCTTGTTGGATGAATTTGCATGTTAACTGTAGGCCAATATAGATTTGCCTTTAAAACTCTGGAAAACGCTACATAGTCATCATTAGTTTCTGTTAATTATGCATCAGACAAAAGCCATTTGTTACCAAACTGGAAAACCAGAGACTACTTAATGACTTCACATACTGTAACAAATATAGAAAATAAATTTGTGAAGATACTCTGGTTGCTCTAAGCATAATTAAGAATTTTTTGTAATTAATAGGTTAATTATTTATTATAGTTTAAAAGGAAAAAAGGCATAAAATGATGTTCTGCTGATCAGCTGTTCAATTTTTTCCCAAACTGGAAATGCTTTACCCTAAATAGAACCTGTAACTTTGCTTCATAAAACACAGAAGATCTATGGTTTATGTAAACTCTTAAGGTTTTAATAAAAATGGGTATGAATAAAAGTAATCTCAACCCCCAAAGTGGCAATCCTAAAATGTCACAAAACAAGAGTGTCATAATTCAACCAGGACTGTGTAGGAGAGGAAAGAAGAACAAATCAGAATCATTTCTAACCAGAATCAACATTTAAAAATTAATTGCAGGAAGTAGCAGATTTTGGCATCAAACAACTTTTGACAGTGTAATGGAAACCTTTTTCTGTAATTTTCTTATCATTGGTCATTTTTTACAGTATTTGGTGAGTTTACAAAATGTTCCTGTAGCTTAACGGGGTCTGTGAGAACTGAGCACTGGCAGAAACTGCACCACAAATAAAGCAAGTATTTGCCTTTTGCCCGCCGTGCTAGTGGAAAGACTTATTTTCTGAACTTGTTTTCTTGAGTAAATAGGGTGGTATGTTTATGCTCTTGGGGTTACACATGACTTGATTTCTATCTTACATCATGATGTGCCAAATGGAAGCTAAACACACTGATCCCCAATGGTTAGCAGTTGTGTAAGAATGTGACACAGACACCCTACTTAGAAAAAAAAAACAAAAAAACAAAAAAACATGAAACCAGGTTCAAGGAAAACCAGATGGAGAGCTCAGAACCTCCATTTTAGCTCTCTACCCCACAGATACTGTGCTGATTTGAGGCCTTTTATCAACAAATTTTACTAAAAAAGACTTAGCTAGAGCTCTCTTAGCCTAGAATAGAGTGTTCAGTCTCTTTATTCTCTTTGACTGACAAGGAGAAGTACTAACATTGACCCTGTGAAGTTGATGAGAAATGTTTGTGACAAAGAGCCTCTTCATTATCTAGTCATTTTAGAAGGTTGCATTCGTGAAATAACCTGAGAGAGAAGGATGAGTAAGGACTTAGTACATCACGTATTAAGGAAGAGAAAAATGGAGGCAACCTTTCACAGACAAGACCTTGGTCTTTGCTGCAAAGAAAGTAGGCACTAAATTTTCTTGGCTGTAGCTGGTGAATCATGAAGAAGAATCAAGGAACACATCAAACTGCTTTTAAGAGGAAATGAGAGCCAGAGAATTGACTCCATGGTAGAATGCTTGCCACCAATCTGGTAACCTGAGTGCAATCCCCGGAGCCAAATGGTACAGAGACAAATTCTATTAATTTGTCCTCTGACCACCACATGTATGCCATGGTGCATATGTGCATGTGAGTGCACACGCATGCACACATGCACACACACACACACACACACACACACACACACACACACACATAAGGAATTTTTGTAAGTAATGAGATGCACAACCATAATATGCGTTGGAAGGAAACTTAGGGAGATGTAGCTTCTTTCTTCAGGAAAAGAGGTCAGAGCCCAACTGAAACTGAACTCTGAGAAAGTTATCATCTACACAGACTCCTGTGGACAGCAGAGGCTGTAGCCTTCAGACAGAACCAAAATGAGATTTGAGAATCTTCCCTCCTTCCCTCCAGTAGCATCTCGACTCAGTTGATGTCGTATGACCAGAAGCTTATTTCTATATGAGGCCCTGTAGACTTGGCCATGTCGCAGTGTAAGAATATTGTATACCCTGCCATTGCTCCCTGATTCTGTCTCTTTCTCTGGTACAAAAACACCCAGTTCAAAGGGAGATGTGTTGGTTTTAAATTGACATGAGTTTGACTCTTTGAAAGTCATAGTGGTTAAGTAGAATTGAGTTGAATTATGGTTGTGTTCCAATTACACACCTGGAAGAACATTCACCAGCAATCACTAAAAAATAAAGTAAAATATAAGGTTAACATCTCAGAGCCAGACTCCTTGGTCAATTTAATCAAATAGGCAGTGAGATTTCAAATAACGACAGACTAAATCTATAATAGATATAAAATATATAAACAGAAAACTCTCATGAAACTAACATGATATGGCATAAACCGAATGAGTGTGAAAGGAAGACTGGTTGTATGAGTCTGAGTATGAGTATATATTCATTTTCAGATCACATTATTTACATGTGGGTTACATCAAAAGGAAAACCTAAAACATTTAAACACAAATTCTATACATGTGCAAATGACCCTGGAAAACTCTTCCTACCAGAATGAAGAGAGAGAGAACAAATACTTTGTAATAATTTTCTTTGAAGTGAAACAGTCTCTCCTGGAGTAGGAAGGGAAGTTCCTAAGACACAGGAAGCTCATAAGACTTATAAGACTCAGGTGACTCCTTCCTACTACTATAAAAGCAGCAAACAATTGCTGAGTAGAGGAGATCATTGTTGCCCACAAGTTAGCCAAGGAACATTTAAAATGTACCTTTTATGAATCAATAACTATAATGTGGAGAACTTTTTAATGTAGCCCTTGTCTGAAATCCAGCCACAGTCCTGTAAGTAGCCATTTCCCTGTGCTTTTGTTAGTGACTCTAATAAACTCGCTATTTTTTGAAGCAACACCTGAGTAGAATTTTATCTGGTTTGTAGTCAGTGCCCTATCTAGGGTAAATAGAACTTTTTTCACCTTTCCCAAGGAAAAGTCAGGCAACATCATGAGCACCCAAACAAAGACCAACAGGACTAGAAGAGCAGTTATATGACTTATGTATTGGGTGGTAAGACATGCAGTTGAGGCCGGCTGATCCAAATAAGGATGAAGCATCCATAGGAGTAACCCCACCATGACTCTCTTTCACTGTGTGGTATGGGATGCTATCACATCTTGGTGCAGTTCTGTGGTTTCTGCTATAAGTGATAAGACATGTCACCAAGGCCAAATTATGTGAAATTGGAGCATCCTTGAGATAAAAGGATAGCCAATTTCTTCTGCATAATATGAGGTACATGACTTTGTAAATATGGCGGATAGACTAGAGAATATACTGCAATACCTGAAAGAAGAACCTGGGGGTGGAACTGAAAGTAGGCTATGGGGATAATTTCATGTCCTTTGCTGTGGCAGCAAGTCATACAACTGAGATTCAGTTATATCCCTAGAAAATATTCACACAAGTAAGGAAACTAATTACAACAGGAAAAATACATATGGATGCTGCCCTCTGCCTTAGGTTCTGATTTGGTGGGAAGTTGGAAGCTCGCCATTTCCTAAAGCTGGTGGAATATAAGAGATAAAGAGTACTAAAGAGACCTATGCTATGATGATGAGCCCTTCCTGGGACCCAAAAATGTAGGTTACATATGAGTAATTAGTGAAGGAGGAGAGAGCGAGCTAGAAGTGATACCTTGCATATCTGAATTTTAAGGAAATCTATGATAGCCAGCATACTGGGAATATTCAGCATCCAAATTGCTTTAATTAGGCCAGATTTTTTGAATGAGGAATAAAAGAACTTCTCACAGACTGGCTCACGATGTTGTGCTATAAATAAAGAAGCTGAGAGATAAACCTCTGAAATGACAAGTACTATATAATCTGAGGCAGTATGCAAGGAGTCAGTCTTATAGACTGGCTCTTAAACCATTGGGGACACTTGGCTATCACCACCTGAAGCCTGTGAATATCAGGTACTGGAAAATGATAGAAGAAGGACAAGCCTTACTGAAGCAGGCACACAGGGAATGGTAATTGATACTTATTGCACCATGTTTGACATAATCATGATGTTCACAGGGAACATAACTGTAGTAGTACAGTTTCTCATCAGGACCACCAGCTACAAATAATGGCATGGGGACTTACTAGGAATTATAAAAGCTTGGCATTTAGCTTAGGCTTATTTCCAACTAGCTCTTATAACTTAAGATAGCCCATATTTTTTTATACTATGTTTTGCCAGGTGAGGTTATCTCATCTCCATATACATCCTGCTTCCCCTGCATCTTGCTGGAGAATCTGCCTTTCTTCTTCCCAGAGTATTCTCTACCTGGAAGTCCTGCCTGTTCTCTCTTGCATGGTTATTGACCAGTCAATTCTTTGTTACACCAATCACAGCAATACATCCTCACATGGTGTACAAATATCCCACAACACTTAACAAATGTTAGCAAGGACCGTGAAGCTGGTATGGGGATTTAGCTGAGTCCTACGGTGGAATGTGATCTTTGAGGGGTAGGAAAAGCTTGGGTGTAAATTAGGTTAATAAGTTGTCAAAGTACTCAAGGGGGAAAAGAGGAAAAATGTGGAGGAGATCTTATGATGTGTTCTCTCTGTGTTGCTCAAAAATAAATGTGAGGAAATTTCTGTTGAGCTAGTGTTCCTAATGAAAAATTGACACAAAGCCAAATATAGTGGTAATAGGCCTGAATAGTAGTTCGCCAAAGGAGTGTAAAAGGGATGACTTACAGATAGTTACAGAGAGATATAGGTAAGAAGATCAAGTTTGCCCTTTGGAGAAGCAGTTGTCCTCCTAACGGATGATGTGTACAGGGTCACAAGAAAGTATATGGGCAAGAGAAATCGGCCACCCATCCTAGGGTCCTTTCAGCAAGCAGATGCAACCAGTAGAAAGGTAAGAGCTTCTGCTCACCTCACCTAAATTCCTATAAATAACCTCCATAAACTTATATGACTCATCAAGGTGTCCTTTTCTCTGTCATTGGTACCATATCATTTGCCCTATGAGCCTACCTTTCAGAATCGCATCTTAGTAGGGAAGAATTTTTTGTTTGGTTGGTTTTATTTTGTTTGTGTGTTTGAGGAAGGGTCCCTCTATGGAGTCCTGATTTTCCTGGAGCTGCAATATAGATCAGGCTGGACATGAACTTACAGAGATCCTCTTGCCTCTGCCTCCCAAGTGCTGAGATTAATGGTGTGTGCCATCGTACTCAGCCTGTTCTACATATTATTCTGAAAAGTCATACAACACAATATCATAAAGGTTGGATGAATAGCATACCATTGTGGACACTATTCTCAATCCCTTCGAAGAGTTGAGAGACACCTTGAAATTATCCTTTAGATATGGAAGTGCCGGGGTACTTATTCACCATTTTCAATCCTTTGTTGATTGACATTTATCCCTGAGGTATAAATGCCCATTCCAGTTTACTCTGTACCTGGGTACAGCTGTTCACGGAAGGTACAAGAGGCTGTTGGAATTGTCAACAAATGACCCCCAAGAAGGATGAAGGAATGCTGATGGGGTTCTGACACTGTCCTTAAATAGTTCTAATTAAGCACAAAACACAGACTTGAGGAAGTCTGAGGATTGCTGATATCTGAATGAAAGTATGCAGAGGTCCTGTATTCTGAAAGGTTGGCTCATGGGACAAATGCTTTGATAGTTAAGCCCATTAAGAACTTTTCTATCTTTATTTTTAAGACCCTCTCATGATTTTATTTATTTATTTAATATAATTCCATTATTGATTGTTTTGGAATTTCACAGCATGTACCCTCATTCTGCTCACTTCCTAGTCCCCCCATATCTTCCCCTCATCCCTGCACTACACCCCACCAAGAAAACTTTTTTAAAAAACATCACACCAAAGCAAAGCAAACAAACAAACAAACAAAAACACAGACAAAACAAGTCCATCCCCCCACCAAAAAAAAAAAAACCTCTTTGCTTTTTCTTCCTTCCCACCTCTTCATTTATCCTGATGGCTTTGGGAACAGTGTGTCACATAGTATACCCTTTCGTCAAATCATGCTGACTAGCAAATATTCATCACAATGAGTCACTGGTCTGATTAAGGTCCCTGGTTTCTGGTGCACCATCACCACTGGATCCTCACCAAAACTCCTCTGGGATATTCAGTTGCTCCTCCCAATCATGGAGATCCTGCAAGTAAAGTTCCACAGGACCAGTCCCTTCACGAGTTCCAGCAAGTCCTAGATGGGGTACATGTTAGGGTGGACCAACCCAAGGCCCATCTGTTGGCCTGGGTGGTAGATGACCTGGTCAGACAAACAATGTTTATATGTCCATGTTGATCACATGGAGCTGGAGTTACAGACAATTGTATGATGTCTGATGTGGGTGCAGGGAACCAAACTTGGGTCTTCTGCAAGAACAGTATATGCTCTTAACTTCTGAGCCATCTCTTTAGTCCCAACTACCATAATTTCAAAGTAATTAGTATAAGTTAATATATTAATAATATAAGTATTTTTAATAAGTTAATTAATAATAGAAGTATTTTTAAGATATCATCAACTTATAATGATTTCTGTTTATGATAGATTATAAATCCTACAGTTGCTTGAAATATATATTCATAACTGAATTATATCTCTCTTTGAGATTAGTAAATATTGGAGAATGTCCAATTTATAGACTATCCAAATTTATAGGGTTGGACATTTCCCCTCATTGCAAAAATACAACCCCATGAGCAGTTTTCTTGGCTTAGGAAAACCTTTACATAGGAACATAATATGAATTCAGAGTAAGCTGGCAGAGAAAAATTATGAATGCCTGTTTTAAAAGTTACATTAGTTTTGTGAAATATTTGATTACCCTGTGTAAAGATCTGTCACTGTGGTTGGTTTAATACAAAGCTAAATGACCAGTAGCTAGGCAGGAGATATAAGAAGGACTTCTGGACACAGGGAGTTCTGGGAAGAAGAAAGGGAAAGTCACTAACTGAACTCAAAGGAAACAGAGCATTTGGAGGAGACATAAAAAGAAATAGCCAACAGGGGTGGGAATTGGAATATGAGGGATTGGTTTGGGCAGGTTGTGAACAGGATGGAAGGGGAGTATATTGAAAGAGATATCTTGATGGGGGTGTTGTTTTGGGGCTAGGGAGAAACCTGGTGCCAGGGGAAACTGTGGTTCATATGTAAAACAAATGAAAAAATAATAAAAAAAGGAATAAAAATAGCATGGAGCTAAAACAGATAGTGGAAAATAAAATTATTTGCTGAAGAAATATATGAAGTCCTGTCCATCCTTACTGCTAATAAAAGTACAATTTTTAAATGAAATATTCTCATTAATAAAATGTTTTTTTAAAAAAGCCACCAGCCACGTGATAACACATAGATGAATAGAAATGTAACAGTAGCCTGACTGTCCAGCTCTTCAAGGCCACCTTCTGGGTTCAAGGAAGAAGTCCACAACAAAGTGAAGCTGAGCTTAAGCCTTTTTTTTTTAATCTGAAAGGTTAAATATTTACATACACAAACTGAGGGTCATGCTCTTTATTGTTTTGTTTACTTTAATTCTACCTCTATGGCTTCTAGTTCTCCTTCATTTCAGTTCTCTGTTCCAATTCTCCCCTGCTTCTCTGTTCACCTAGCTTAAATACATTTTTTATAGGAGGTTGAAGGCAAAAAAGAAAAAAGTTACAAGAATTACATTTAATTGGTCATAGCACATTTCTTGGGTGGTTCCAGGTTTAAGACTGACCAAAGACTGTGGGCACAGTCTCTGAGTAAAACAAGCTACAGAAAGATATGTACAGAATCAGGTCTTGTCAGTCAGACTTGGCAAGTGAAGAATTGGCCTGATTTTTAGGTTGCTTTATGTTAATAATAACCTTAGTTAGACATCTGCAACTCTGACCTTGGGCATATCTGTAAAGGTTTTAATTTATGATCCATTATAGAAATATTTAGTCTAATATGAGCTTGTTCTGAGGTGAAATGAGCTAATTCTGTGTACTTTGAGTAAAAGAAAAAATAGGCTTTTAAGTGTCTTACATTTTTCATGAGACAATAGATCTAGTTATGAAGCATATCCTAGTATATTTTCTATATATCAAAATCAAAGAGATTAATGAGAAGTCAGCTTCCTGACCATCGATGGATATATGTGCCCATAAGCCTGAGATGTAATCATGAGATTACAGATATACATCAAATGAGATTACACACCACAATGCAGGTATTGGGGAGACACCAAAGCTGCTTTTGCACATGTGAAATTCAAGCAACAGTTTCCCAGAGTTGGTGGTCCCATAGGCCCTGCCCAAATCGGATTCTCCCCCATTAGAGAATTATTCTACATCTGAACACTAGTTATCACCTGCTATATACTTTCACAGCCCTCAACAAAACTGGGTTAATTGAAGTTATAAGAGCTAGTTATAAACAAGTCTAAGCTAAAACCAACCTTTCATAATTAATTAAAAGTCTCCATTATAACTGAGTTGGGGCTCATCCCCCAGTCAGCACCAGGGTATGCAGAAAAACCCATGAATGTGGTGAGGGTTAGACTTCTTAGGAAATATTTTTTCTCTTTCTTGGAAGGGCTAGACTTTTCCATCTGAGGGGAAAGATAAAGAAACACAGACACTTTCTGATGGCAACTTTCTCTTTACTTTACCTTGAAAATTTCTCTCTGAAAAGTCTCTCCTGCTTCTCTATACAGCTTCCTAATTAGCTCTACATCTCTGCTCTCATTGATCTGCCCAGCAGCTTCTAATTAACTGTACCTCACTCTTCTACATTGCCATTTCTCTCATGACTGCTGCTCCTCCCTACATGGCTGATCCTTCATGGGCTCTCTCTCTGTACCACCATTCCTGACACAGCCAAACTCTGGATCATTATAAGCTACATTTTCAGGACCCTATCCAATCTCATAACACAAAATGAGACACAAAAATTTCTCTTAAGCTAGGGATGTCATACTGACCAGTCAGTGAGCATTGCATGACCATGCAAGTAGCTCAAATGGTTAGGCTTCCCAGACAGAAAATGACATTGGAATTCAAGACTTAACAATAACAATTAATTATCTGGACCTTGAGTGGTAGGGAATATATGCAGACTAAAGTTTCTTCAAGCAACTTCAAGGCTCGAATCATCAACAAAGAACACCTCAGAAAATAACCTCATGTATTTATCTCTAGGGGCAACTGGATATGTATTTCCAGGACAACCTGCTTTGAATTTGTTCTGAAGTCTAAAGTCAGCTGTCTCTGTAAAAGTGATGATGGAAGTTACAAAATAGTGCCACTCTGGCTCAGAATTGAGTATAATAAAGGGCTATTTATTTAGGGGTAAACTCACAGATCACAGTCCTCTGCAGAAATGTGAAACAGAAACTGAACCCAGCAGCAGGAAGAAAGAGCAAGCACACACTTTATGTCAACTTTTATAGTATAAGAGGCCACACCCAAGTGGACTGGTATCTTAAAGACTATTAGCTGAATGAGTTCCTACAGCATAAAAGTTTGTCTTTGTGACAGAGAATCCCAGTTTAGTCTGAGTAATGCCAAATATCCTTGCATTATTTCAATTCATGAAAGCTATACAGCCTAAGCAGAAATCATCTTCCTGACCATCCACAGATATATTTGTGCCCAATAGATGGAATATTTGGATAAGATAAGCATGCAAGCAGTAGGAACACACTCAAAGCTGTTCTTAGGGAATAAATGAAGTAACTCATGAGAGAAATTACAGACAAGAACAACTGGTTTCCATAGTAACCCCACAGGCTTACCAGGTGGGGCTGTCCACCAGGGAATCAGATGTCTTGTGTGTTAATCTGCTGAACACTAGTTGTCACCTGCTGTATACCTCATTGAGTCTCTGCATTCTGTGTCATTATTTGGGAGCTGGTGGGACAGAGAAAGACTTGCTACACATTAGTCCCTTTTGATCATGAATTCTTGTTTGGTAAATAGTATTGCAGTTAAGATGTTACAGAATGTTTTAGAAACGAATGTCATTAATCACTCCCTTTATGGAACAACTCCATCATGTCAGTACTAAACTAAAGGAACTTTCTGCATCCTCAAGTAACTTTGCTAGAAGTGAACTCCATTTTCAAATGAGAAAATGTGCAAATGCAGGCACAATAGCTTGAATAATCCTGCATATTTATTAACAGTAATATCTTTGTAACTTAATATTTTCACATTTCTGCATCAAAATTACCTGGGAAGCCACATGGAAGGTTTTGTTGAGGTTCCCTGGGTGACTCCTTAGAGCTGATGTTTTTCTTTTGTTATTACTTTATAAACAATACCAATCAAAATTTTTACTTCCTCCCCTCCTCCCACTTCCCCCCACTCCCTCACTCACCCTCCCCCTCCAACCAGGCTTAGGAAGGGTATGCATCCAAATAGAATAGGATCCCAAAAAGCCAGTACATGCAGTAGAGACAAATCCCAGTGCCATTATCATTGACTTCTCAGTCTTCCCCAATTGTCAGCCACATTCAGAGGGTCCAGTTTGATCCCATATAGCTGATATTTTTCAGTGCTCTTCTTGGTTTCAATCTGCATTATGAGATGAATTAAAATCATTTGTCTGGATGAGATTGTTTAGTATTTGCAATGATCAGAAAGGAGCTTTTGAGGAGAAAAACTGTCTTTTCCAGTTAATAATGCCAGGATAATTTTGTGTCTAATGATAATGTGGACTTTCTCTGTAATAAACTTCCCCATGCAAAAAGTGCACTGCTGCTTGCCAGAGGTGCCCAGTACAGATAGGCATCTTAATATCATTTCTTTTATTTCACCATACATATTTCTCTGGGGTGTTCCTCCTCCATGAAGCTATTCAAAGCTTTGGACAATAAGTATGCATAGTTTGGAGAACTTTCTCAGACTTTTGGAGGAAAATAGCTGTCCCCTCCCCTTTAACACAGTTTCAATGGAAACTGTTGCAAGGAAGAGAATTCTGTAAAAAGCCATGCTCATAATTTAAAATAAAATCACTCTCAGGGCTCTGAAGATAGATAATTTGCTAAGAGCACTTCTATACACATGAAGACCCACGTTCTAAGTCAGGTGATGGTGGTGCATGCCTTTAATCTGAGCACTCAGGAGGCAGAGGCAGGTGGATCTCTGTGAGTTTGAGGACAGCATGGTCTACAAGAGCTAGTTCCAGGACAGGCTCCAAAGCTACGCTACAGAGAAACCCTGTCTTGAAAAACCAAAAAAAAAAAAACAAAACAAAACACAAAAAACAAAAACAAATCAAACAAACAAAAAACAACCTCAAGTTCTAATGTCCAGGGCCTGCTTTTTAAAACATCCTATATGGCCACAAACATGTATAACCCCAGTGTTGAAGCGGGCAGTCAGAGATCAGAAGATGGCTAGTCAGTCTAGCAAAAATAGCAAACTTCAAGTTTCGTGAGAATCTACATCCTGCCTCAAGGAAATAGGGTAGATAACAACAGAGGAAGATATCTAATGTCTTCCTCTGGCCTCTGTGTGAGTGCCTATTGTAAAGTATATTTCCATACACATGTACATTCATGTAGCACACAACTTTTAAAGAAAAATCACTCTCCTCTTAAGGAAATCTATATTCATATCATCTTGTCTGGCATTTTCAGATAGGCAGACCCATTATCATTTTGTGCCCAGAGGCATTTAGCTTTCAATACCCAGCAAAAAGGAAAGACGACAGTTAAATGGGTAATTGAGCATCTGTGGTTTATCTGTTTGTTTTGTTTTCTTTCCTTTCCCTAAGAAATGTGAACAGATGAGCCACTGCTTCTATTTCTGCTCCAATAGCATCTACAGAATGTGAGATGACAACAGGAATGGAGGTAGCTCAGAGTTGGTCCAAGCTATAAACTCACTGAGGCTGTAGTATGGAAATGCTCAGATTTGCACCCTGTGGCTCCCCTTTGCTTTGTTCAGTTCACAATAAAGATAGGGACACAGCTATAGGGACTAAAACTATGTTCAAATAACTTTTAGTGAGTTTAAGCTATGATCATGGGATGATTTGGTAAAGATGGCATGGTGAAAAATGACTGTGATACCAACACTAATAGTGAATAGCAATAATGACTTTGTATTTATTTTATGTGTTCCAGCTTTTAAAAAAGATACCTCTTAATCTTGAGAACTCAAAATTAAGATTCCAGAAGGCTTTAGTCAGTTCAGACACAGGGGTTCAACTGTTGCTTTTAAGTAACACATTTGCATGTATTTGGCTTCCTGTCGACAGTCCTTTCCCTACAAAAACTAAATTATCAAGATTATACATTCTACCCAGCATTACTATTTGACCCAGTAGGTGCTCAAAATAATAATAGGTATTCAAACTCTTTTTCTTGATGCATGAAAGGATGCCAATTCTAAATTAATAATGATCATATGGTTGATGAATACCAGTTGGAAAAAACAAAATAGGATATTTGGAAATACAAATATTTTGCTAGTGTGTGTTTGTTATTTCTGAAGAGGCTACCAAAAGGAATGGTTTAAATGTCTTCCTCCCCCCCCCCAAATAAAACAGCAAGCCTTATTAATTTAGCAAGAGTTTCTGAGGTAGGGAGAGGTGCTTGACTATAAGAGGTCAAACACCAAGACATGAACTAATAAACTGCTCTCATGAGGGAGGGGAAGCATTCTTGCTTCAAAGCCAGAGAAAAGGGTTTCTTGTGCCTCTACTGTGCTTTAGAAATGATGACTTATGAAATAGATATCATTCAAAATGCAGACATTTCTCTAAGAAATTTTACTAAATTATATTTTTGGCAAATAAAATTCAATATGGACTACTTTACCCCATCCGGATTCTTTATCAATGCAAGTGATAAATCCAAGAGCAAGAACTGGCAGCAGTAGAGCAGCAGTAGAGGTGCCATTGTGAAAGCTGTCTGTTTGCCAAGATAAGCCCTCACCTTTTCACCTGGAGAATCTGACTTTTCTGGATAGTATAGGTTTGTATCTTAAAAGTTTCTCAAATATCCATGAGTTGAAGATATGATCCTAGCCTACGGTGCTACAGGTAGATGGTAGAACCATAGGGAGGTAGAGTCTAGTCAAAATATATCATTTGAAAATACATATGGGTGTATTATTATGCACTATATGTTGTTTATATGGTATTTTCTGTGGGCAATAAGTCATACATCTCAGGCTCTCCCCAGAGGGAAGAAAAGCTTGTACATACAAGGAAGAAATTACAACAACAACAACAAAAATACATGTGGATGCTGCCCTCTGCTTTAGGTTTTTATTTAGTAAGAAAAATAGGAGGATGAAATGAAGGTAGAAGCTAACATTTTCTACAGCTTGCAGGGTATAAGAGATAAAGAGTACTATGCTGATGACCCCAAAATTTAAGTTGTATGGGAAACATCAATGAAGGAGGAAAGAACAAGGTAGAAAGTGATAGAAGTCACGATGCAGATCTGATTTTTAAGGAAAATCAATGATAATCTGGGGATACTCAGCATCCAAACTACTTTAATTGGGAAAAGTTTTTGAACAAAGAAAACAAAGAAACTCCTACACCTGACTACATCTCTGCCTGTACCCCTCTATTTGCTTTCTCTTTGTTGATATAAGATGAACAGACATCCTCTGCTCTAGGTAAATACTGTGTCGTCATGGTTCCATAGTAGTAACCAAGAACTGAAAACCTTCACATCTGAGCCAAAAAAATCCTTCCCTAAAACATGCTTGTATTTATGTATTTATCAAGGCTATTGTGGAAATTTGAATAAGACTGGCCCCCTCAGGCTCATATATTTGAATGATTAGGGAGCAGGATTAGAAGGTGTAGCCTGTTGGAAGAGGTGTGGCCTTGTTGGAGAAAGTATGTCACTGGGGCTAGGTGTTAAGGTTTAGAATTGTCAAGCCAGATCTGCTGTCATTTTTTTCTTTCTGCTTATGGATCCAGAACTCTCAGCTCCTTCTCCAGCACAATGTTAACTTCCCACCCTGATGACAGTGATGTTGCAGAATATTTGTTTAACTATTTAAAGTTGTGTTGTGTTTGTTTAATTACATAAAGTTGAGTTGTTGTTTTACCTTGATGGTCTAAGGAACCTGATTGATCTAACAAAAAGCTGAGTGGCCAATAGTGAAAGAGGGGATATAGGTGAAGGCAGGAAGAGAAAGTAGGAGGAGGAATTTAGACTTGGGAAAGAAAGAAAAAGGGACACCAGAGAGACACCAGGATCCAGCCTGCCAGACACAGAGAAAGCAGGAAAGTAAGACATATACAATGAAAGAAAGGTAAAAAGTCCCAAGGCAAAATGTAGGTAAATAAAATCATGTTAATAAGTTAAAAAGGCTATTTGGACAAGCCTAATCTAAGACCACGCATTCATAATTAATAGGAAGTCTATGTCTTTTAATTTGGGAGGTAGTTGGTGGCCCAAAGAAATAAATTACAACTACAAATGGCACCCAACTTGGAGCCCAAATTTCCACATAGAGCCTGAGAAAGCTGAAAAACAAAAGCAAAAATACAAACAAATGGATATGGCTCCTTTAAGAGCAGCTGCTATGCAGTTGGCATGCCACTTTGAGCACCTGGCACACTAAATAGAAAACAGAAAGCTAAGTAAAAATGCCTGCCACAGTGCAGACACAAACTTTGTAGAGCTGGACCAGTTAAATACAGATCTTGGTCAAATGCAGTTCTCAATTAATTCAGCTCTCAGTTGGGCCTGTGAGTTTGAGGCTTAGCTCTCATGGACCCGAGGAGGGAGCAGAGCCAAGTGCCAGAGCCCCTTGGTGGAGGCCTAGCTGCTGCTTAGCTGTTTAAGGTTTGGTTCATGTGGTCAGAGAATACTACACATACACAGTAAAATAAGTCCAGGCTGACAAAACTTTTAAATAGACTGCAGTGTACATATGTCCTTAAGGAAGAAAAAAAAATATGGGTATAGATAGTCATAGGAAAAAATAGTTTAAAAATAATTAAGCAGAGACTTTAAAAAATAGTAAAGTAATATAAAAAGAATAAGCTATGTAAAGATGGGAAATGCACAGGGAGTCTGAATTTTGTATGGTGCTTTGTTGACTTTGAGTTTTTGAATGCTGATGAGTGGATGGCAGCTGCTGAGAGGCATGGGCTTATAAAAGTAATTGCTGAATTAAGCCTAGATACTTTAGGAATGTTTTAACTTTAAAAAGGAAGTCTGAAAATTTATTTTGTTGGAGTAGAGGTTATGCTTTTATTTCCACAGGAAATGAAAGACTGTGGATTCCTTCAAAATTAATAGAGATCAGGTTTGATTGGGGAAGACCCTCTGAAAATTTTGGCTACATACATAAAAAGAAAAACCTAGAAAAACTGCAAGACAGGTGACATATATGCTGATTTCTTGACTTGAGAACAGCTGTGAGACTGAATTAGGTATGGTAAATCTTGTTGGTTACAGGGTCTTCATGACTTATTATTACATGCCATCTTTTTAAGTGGCGTGGGTAGAGGTTTGATTATACAGTCCAAATATACTTTCAAAGTTGACAGATGACTTTTACCTTCTCAAAAATAAAAAAATCTTTTTGTCTGGCTTATGTACAGCATATAGTCCATATTCATGTTAATGCAGATATGTATGTTACTTTTGAAAGTTCATGTGTTTTCAGAGCAAGGAGACCAGACACCACAGGTTATCCAGCCTTTCAGACTGCCTCTGTTGCAGTTTTCTGAAAGATGTATTCAGAACAACTTCAAGGATGCTAGCCAAGATGATTCAGTGTTACAGACTCTTCTAGCCAGGACTTAGATAAGTCTTGCACTTTCCCATTACACAGAGACTAGACAATAAATATTAAAGCTAGTTTTCTTAGGATTTGAGTTGAAGGTGAGATAGTTGTAGTTATAGTTTTTCTAGTTACCAAATCAGAAAACAAACTTATATAACAGATATAAAGTTTATAAGGTTGAAAAAACATAAAGGTTTACATTGTTTATCTAAGAAAATTATTTTGGGTCTAAAAAGATAATTTTGGGTTGGGAATACAAGCTAGGATAAAAAGTAAATTAGATACACAACTTAGGACTCACCAAGACAGAATATTTTCTCTGAATTTGCCAAATACAAATAAATTAGATATTGCAAATGTAATTCTTACTTGATAATTGTTCCTATTATATATAGTCTTACTATGTTAAAGTTAAAACCTTTGTTTTTATATAGACAAAAAGTAGGAATATTACGGAATATTTAACTGTGCAAAGATTAGTTGCAGTTGTTTAACTATGTAAAGATGTGTTATATTTGCTTAATTATGTAAAGATGTGTTGCTGCTCTACCTTGACTGCCTAAGGCACCTGATTGGTACAATAAAAAGCTGAAAAGCCAATAGCAAGGAGATAGGTATAGGTGGGACTTTGGGGCAATGAGAGTAAGTAGGAGGAAGATTTAGACTTGGGGAAGAAAGAAAAAGAGATGCCAGGGAGACACCAGGGGTTGGTCAGATAGACATGTAGGAAGCAGACAACTAGGCTAGGACATACAGAATAAAATAAAGGTAAAAAGCCCCAAGGCAAAATATAGAAGAATAGAAACAGATTAAATTATGTTAAAATAGCAAGCGGGACCACCCTAAGCTAAGGTTGAACATTCATAATTAAAAGGAAGTCTCCATGTCTCTATTTGGGAGCTGGTTGGTGGCCTGGCCCAAAGGAAAAAAAATCCAACTACACAATAGACTAAACCTCTTAACTGTAATCCAGCCACAATTAAATGTTTTCTTATAAGAGTAGACATAATCATGGTGTCTCTTCACAGGAATAGAAACCCGAAGACCACTATGAAAAAACAACATTTTCCTCAATTCATCCCTGCTCCATCTTTGTTTTTCCTCTTGAAAAAAAATATGAATTTTGAGCCAGGCATGGTGGTAAACTCCTTTAATCCCAGCACTCGGGAGGCAGAGGCAGGTGGATCTCTGTAAGTTCAAGGTCAGCCTGGTCTACAGAGTGAGTTCCAGGACAGCCAGGGCTACCCAAAGAAAAGCAAAAAAAAAAAAAATCAATCCAATCTTCTCTGGTTACTAAAGAAACAACTATAGGATTTTTTTTCTTGTTTCAAAAAAGAAGACAGCCAAAGACCAGAATATAGTGTTTTGTTTTGTTTTTTAATTCATTCTCAAAAGCAAACTCACATGTACTGGTTCTTTAGGTCCCCACGCTTGGACCTGACATATTATGAATTCCCAACAACTGTGCATAGTGACATTAAACGAGTTCTTGTGCTGCAAAGTCACTGGGCGTAGATAGCAGTGAAACATTCCCAAAACAATCACTAGACATGCAGAATGCCAGCCAGAAGCATGGATCACTTTCAGGGGTCTTGCTGCAGGGAGCATGAGGTTGTATTTTGTGTGCATTGAAAACCGTGTAAGTCCAAACAAGCCTCAAAACCTTCGGCCTACAATTTGTCTTGCCTACAAGAAGTGCTGTGACAAAGGCAGAGCATGACCAACAATGTCCAGTCCAGCTTGAGACCCATGTCACAAGAGGGAGCCCACCCCTGACATTGCCTGGAGGACCAGAAACAAGAGGCTGGGTAGCCTAGACACCTAGGTTAGAACCAGACATGATGGGCCAAAAAGAGAAAAGTCAATAAAATGAAATAATATTCTGCTATACTTATAGATAGGAGACTTGCATAATCATCACTAGAGATGCTTCATCCAGCAACTGATGGAAACAGATACAGAGAACCAGAGCCAAACGTTAGGTGGGGCTTGTGGAATCCTGCAGAATATGGGGGGGAGGAAGGATTGTAGGAGCCAGAGGGATCTAGGGCACCATGAGAAAACCCACAGAAACAACTCACCTGGGCCCATCGGGGCTCAGTGAGTTTGAACCAACAATCAGGGAGCCTGTATGGGTCTTACCTATGCCCTCTGTATATGTGTTATAGTTGTGTAGCTTGGTCTTCTTGTAGAACCCCTAACAGTGGGAGTTGAGGGCTGTCTTTGACATCTTTGCCTGCTTTTGCAACCCTTTCTCTCCCACTGGGTTGCCTCGACCAGCTTTAATATGAGGGGAGGTGCCTAGTCTTATTGCAACTGGATATGCCATGGTCTTTGATATCCCTGGGAGGCCTGCCCTTTCATGAGGGCGGGCTGAAGCAGTAGAGGAGTGGATGAGAGGAGAGGAGGGAGGGGAAACTGCAGTCAGTTTTTTTCAACATATTAAATAAAAAAGATAGCTTAAAAGATAAAAAAGAAAATCGTATAAGTAAGAAAGCTGAGGCCAATGGAGCAAAGAGAAGTCTCCCAAAGGAAGTTTTTCCAGTTTCTTAATGTAAGGGCCACATCTTCCTTTCTGAGTGCTGTAGACTTACAAAGTCAGAGAGTCAAAGTAAGCCATCAGGAGCATGGACATTGTCTTTTACCCTACCCACCCACCCTTTTCCCCAGTTGGAAACAACAGCCACCATTCAATTCACAAATCCCAAGACCTGCCTGCAATCCCTGGGTTTAAGCATGGACACAGGCCAGGCAAGACTCAGGTGCCCAGGCCTGTTAGAGTGCAGCTATGTTGGTGTATCCTGTATACAGGTGAAAAGTGCCATTGTCGCTCTAATTGATCCAGTTTGGGGCAGGACCTGGAGGCTGTCTGCCTAATGGTCCTTAGCCCATGTGCTTATACTGGGATCGGTCTCTGGGGATCTGCACTTGGTTGGCAGTCATTTTATGGTGGATGTGGTAAATCACAAGGGTTATCACAATGACAAGGCCCAAAATGAGACCCAGAATCAGGGGCAAGGTCTCTTCCAGCTGCTCTCGCTCATCCACTGGACATTTGTGCTCTGAAATGAGAAAGAAGAAAACCAATTAGCACTAGTGAAAATACTGCAAATCCTGGGCCCTTCTAGCAAAAGCAAGGTAGAAGCAGATGTTTTCATTGGTTGAATAAAGAAACTAGCAGAGATGAAACAATCTCTCAAGAAAGTCTTTGTAGATTGCCAGGTCATTTTGTTTTTCTTTCAGTTAGTCTTAATACTTCTACATAATATAAACTAAGTATATATTAACTTAGCATGACAATATTCAGTTATTGGATTCCTGGCATCCAATCATCCATCAAAACATCCGGGAAGTTTATTTAATTTAAAATTTACTTGAAATTTTTATTTAAATTTTTAAAGTTTTGAAATTAGATATAGCGACTATCATTTTAATTTCCACTTTTAACTTTTAATTAAAAATCTAGCATACCCAGGATTACTTATAAACAAAAAGTGTTTGAGAAGACGAAAGTAACAAGTCCTGGCAATAACCAGAACATTTAGAGCTCAGCACTTGCTGAAAACAAACTGTGAAGCTGGCAAAGCGTTAAACTACCTGGTTAAACTGAGAAACTGGTAACGTGTTAGACAGTCTGGTGACTCCTAGTAAAGACCAATGAACCCAGCACTGCCTTCCGTATACCAACCCCGAAAAGTGAAAATACATGGGCGTGATGAGACCGAAATGAAGCCTTAGAACTTAGCATTACCTTCCCTAGACCAACACAGAAAATGAAACTAGGTGAACATGTTGAGATGGAAATGAAAATATCTGTAGAAACTACTGAGAATGGTTAAATCTGGTTATAGCCCAAATGTTCATCAATATGGAATAAGCGTGCAGTATAATCATAAAGTAGAATATTAGTCAACAATAAAGAGGAATGAAAGATGGCTGCAAATTACAAAATGGGTGAATTTCAGAATTCTTAGGTTGCATAAAATTTGACACAAGAAAAGTACAGATTGTATTATGAAGTTCTTGAACAGGTAAAATGAAGTCTATGGTCCTAGAAACCAGAAAAATGTTCACACATAGAAAGAGGAATGCAAGAGAACTTTCAGTTCTTATGAGAATTAGTTTGTATCTTTAATCAATGTCTGTGTTTCAAGTACATGTAAAAATGCATTGAATTATGTGCTTTCAACTGTTCTTCACTTTAAACATGACACTTTAAACTGCACACACCTTTTAAAAGTTGAACATTTAATATATTCAGATTGGACTATAATTTTAAATAAAGTACATCTGATAAATATTTACACATGAGCAGCCCATGTAGCTGGCATTTAGATTGAGAGAACACATCAGTAATATTTCACAACTGGTCATGTTTTCACTGTCTTTAAAATCCAATATAATGCAATAGCCTTGTGTATCCAATGCTACCTAGAACAAAGGGAAGGAAGCATGAGAGGGGAGAGGAAGACGGGGAAAGGGAGGAAAAGGGAAGGAGGGGAATGGGAAGTTCTGACCCTCTGATGGTCACACTTTGTAGATAACTAGGGATCCTTTCACCATATTTATGACTCGCATGAGGAGAAGCTCCACTTTTAATATCTCTTTCAACGAACTGAGGTTTCAAGTCAAGATGTGCCAGCAAGAATTTACTGAGTCACTACTCTGTGCTAGGCTTTTCTGGAATCTTTTCACCATGCACAGGACAAGCAAGAAGAGCAGAGAAGGCTTCTGAGCCCTAGAAATCATCCCTCTATAACAAAAATAAATGGGAATTTGCACTCCAGTATACATCTTTTAAAAACTAGCCCTGAATCCTTTTTCTCTTTATTTTTAGAGAGTCTCATTTGATATGTCAGGCTGTCCTGGAACTCAATAATCCTCTTGTCTCAGCCTCCTGGGATTAAAGGTGTGCATTGGTGCGCCTAGATGATGACCTTTAAATTACCATTCTGTCTTAAACACAAAGGTTATCTCTCGTCCAGTGACACAACAACTCCTCCAGGAAGATAACATTATTGTACTTTTATACATAAAGCAGTGGAGGCACCAAGGGGCGAAGTACAGTGCCCAGGGATGAAGAAGCCCCATGGAAAGAAATAGACTGAGTTACAGTGTAACTGCAGCATATCTAGAGAAGACGGAGAGGAGAGAGGCTGGAATGCTACTGCAGATTCTCAAACACTTGGTTTTTGTTACTTTAGGAAAACCTGAACTAAAGCCACAATAAAGGGGAATATGAGACATTATCAAACTATAGAGATACATCACAGAAAGGCCAGCATGGTGGCTAAGACATGCAATCCCAGCCCTTGGGAGGCAAAGGCAAAAGAATGTCTGCAAGTCTGAAGCCAGCCTGTGCTACATAGTGAGACCATGTCTTGAAATGGTAGATCATCTCAGCTATTTTGTTTCAGTAATGAAATGCTAACACATAACAATCTCTTCTGTTCTCATCACTCAAAACAATGGGGCTTATGACCATTAAAGGCTGTCAGATAAAACTGTGGGCACCTATTCAGAACAGTGCATAGGAATACAAAAAAAATCATAGAAAGCTGCAAAGACAATCAAAATTCATATTTTAAGGTATTTTTTTACTTGAGATTCAGCAACGAATGTGCTTTTTCACTGATACATGCATGCTGGCTGTGATGGACACATGCCTGTCGACTGTGATGGACACATGCATGCTGGCTGTAATGGACACATGCACACTGACTGTGATGGACACATGCATGCTGGCTCTAATGGGCACATGCATGCTGACTGTGATGGACACATGCATGCTGACTGTGATGGACACATGCATGCTGGCTGTGATGGACACATGCACGCTGGCTGTGATGGACACATGCACGCTGACTGTGATGGACACATGCATGCTGGCTCTAATGGGCACATGCATGCTGACTGTGATGGACACATGTACACTGGCTGTGATGGATACATGCACACTGACTGTGATGGACACATGCATGCTGGCTGTGATGGACACATGCATGCTGGCTGTGATGAACACATGCACACTGACTGTGATGGA
>JAQHUG010000009.1:3387666-3418956 GCA_028555095.1 Dicrostonyx torquatus | reverse complement strand
ACATGCATGCTGGCTGTGATGGACACATGCATACTGACTGTGATGGATACATGCATGGTGGCTGTGATGGACACATGCATGCTGGCTGTGATGATAAAGGTGTGAAAATTATCAGTGTTATTCTACAAGACCTACACAGACTTCTACAAGCAGAATAACAATGGGTTCCCTTGGTGACCAAGTCACAACTACTGCAAATAGCACTGTTTTTATGATCCTCATTTATAACCAAAAGAAATGCACAATACTCTAAATACTGATCATAGGTTAATAAAAGAGATACAACTTTACCATTGACACAACTTTACCATTTACACACAGACAAGCAGAAACTCACTATCCACAAACCCTGTTTGCTGCTGAGTTAAAATTTCTGTGCCGTGATCTAATTATTAACTAGCAGATTACAGAGCAGGATAGGCCCCAGCTCACTCACAAAGGAAGAGAACATCCTTGGCTTAGCCCAAATCACAGCTGACTCCACATGGACCCTGCATCACTGTCTACCTCACAGGATTTGGGATCCCTTATCTCTGACTGAACTTGGTTTTAGAGCATACAAAATTCAGGCCTGGAGTGTGTGGCACAGGACAGGGGAAGGTGAACAGCAGCTCAGTGACTTTGGGAAACAGATCAGATAGTACAGGGCCCATCGGATGCCAGCTGCAACACTCTACTAGACTTCCCTCAACTTAACAATGTGCCCCCAAATCAGGTTCTGATTGGTGGGATGGCCTTTTTGGTTGTGTTGCATTTTAAATCTATAACCACTCCCTGGGAACATGATACTCTTCACCGTTCCCCAGTTGAGCAGTAGTAGGATAGGTAAAATGTCAAACTGTCTGCCTGGGGTTCTTCTAACTTCCAGACCGTTCCTGAACAGGTAGCAAGGTTGACATTGGGTAGCTGAGTATCCCTTTGTTGTCTGACAGTGTCGTTAGAGACAAGGCTTGACCCTCTTCTACACTGTGTGTGGGCTTCCTCTGCATTCCAGTTTTGTTCACTAAGGAACTACTAGCTTGAATCATAGGCTCATCAAGGTGTATGTGCTATAGATGTAGAATAATAAAAGTATGATTGATGAGCTAATGAGCTGGATCCTGGTGCTGGGAACATGGCATGTGCTGCACATTTTCATTTCTCACTAGACTGTGTGCTCTCCCATGGCAGAGAAGATGCATAAATTCCATCCCGAAGAAGAGCAGACATGCACATGGTCCATCCATTCTCCCCTTGGCCTACACCACGTCCAATGGGTTTTAATTACAAGGCAGGCCATAAACTCCAGATAATAGATGTCCTTAATACAGGTGTCAGTAATAGATGGCATTGGTGGGTAAATGCCAGATTTTCCTCCACCCCCTTAGGACTCTATGGCATGCCCCACCTTAGCTCCAGAGGACAATGCCTAGAACATAGAACTCTATGACAGATTGTATGACCCCATGCACAAACTTCACACAGGAGCCTTCAACACAGTTCTCAGTGGTGTACTCTGGAATCACCTCCCTTTGACTGCTTACTCTGGAGATACTGGCCAACAGTAATCCATGAAAGCAAGGCCACATTGGGAAATAATACATCAAACACAAGTCTAAAACATCCGGAATCTGCAGAGCGTCACAGTGCTTATGAGAAAGCATCTTGTCAAGGTTTTCTTTGGGGAGGGTGATATCGAGAAAAGAGAAAGGTGTCATCTCCAGTATAGCATTACCCCCCCCCCAGGCAGCGTCCCCTGGTCTAGCGGTTAGGGAAATGGAAAAAAAATCTCAGGATCAGTGGCATAGAGCTCCAGGGCAGAGCATTTGTCTAACATGTCTCTGAGCTCAATTGTCAGCACACAAATTTGAAAATAAATAAACAAGCAAAAACTAAAGTGTAAATACTTGTGTATTCAGGGTTCTCTGGACCTCTGTGTACATGGGGACATTAGTGTCTTTTGTTTGACTGTTTTCCCCTGAAAATTAACAAGGGCCCAGTTTAATTGTGGTCTGTTTTAAATATCTACAATTTGAGTCTCTATTAAAGGAGACCAGAGACAAACTTCATGTACTATTATATCTCCCTGATATTACATGTCCAATTTCCCCTTTATTCAAACCATTAAAATACTCAGGATGATTCATTCCATCCCAGTGAAGAATCCCCTATCCCACCAGCCAGAAATACCCCCACACCCTCAAGGGGTTATACTATGAATTAATTGCAGAAGGACAAGTTAATTAACCCCAACTGAGAAACATGGCGTGCTTTGAACAGCAGGCGACAGTGCCATACAAAGTGTGTTTGGTATACAAATGAGCCAAAGGTACCCTCTCCATTGGCTGTTTCCTTCTTCACTGCCAGCTGAGACCTTTTAGCTCAGAAGCCTGCTGGCACCAAACTCAAAATTTTTACAAACCCAATTATTTTTTAAAACAACCCATGTAGGCAAATGTTTAGCCATTTAGAGCCCGCTTTCTTTGTACAGTCCTTGAAACCTCACCCCACAGCTGCTGCCCATTGATAAAGGAGGGCCATGTACATATACAGCCCCAAGCCACAGCAGCCTCCACAGGATGTCACACAGAGGCACCCCAAACTCTTCTCACTCCTGCTTTTTCTTGCTTACTGTTATTTTTTTCACTAAGATGCATAAGTTACTATTCCTTCAGTCCCACCGAAATGTCGTTTCAATGAATGCATGATCAATCCCTTTGTAGAAGGCAAATATGCATTTAATCACATATTATTGATTAATAGTTGAGTAATTTAGTAGCAAAACTATAGTACATTGAAATGAGTGGACCATAATAAATTGTAATTAAACATATAAGCAGCAATAAATGTGTTACTAAACTACAATGTGCTCCAGTATAATCAGAAAATACCCTGGGAACTGCTTAAACATCAGAACCTCACCAGCATTCAAATAAGTTCAGAAACTATTTAACTTCACATTCCAAACTTTTTAAATCACAAAAAAATTATCCATCAAAATTTGTTTTGCACATCATTTCCAATGTAGTACCAACATTACTGATACCATTTTGTAGTCCATGTTACCAGTGCATCTCACAGTGTGACATCTACCACCCAGAATGGATGAAAATTGATCTCACTGCCCTAAGTAGCAGTAAAAGTGGGCTTTGGTTTAGGCATTCATGAACTTCAATGCACTCAAATTTTTCTGGTTTAACTAAAGCTTTTGCCTATATCCCCTCATATGGCCAATCACTGCTGTGCACAGTCCTGTTCCTATACTGCTGTCACTAGATACATGGCCATGTATGTTTCTTTCCTCCAGGAAGTCTCACCCTCCCCTTCCCTTCCTGTCCTCTCTTCTCCTCCCCACCCTTCTTCTCCCTTCCTTCCCTTGTCCTCTCCTCTCTTCCTCACCCACTGAAGCTTACTTTATGTCTTGGTCTCTAAGCCTTCAAGCCCTCTACAGGATTCTGTAAATCAGCACCTTCACCAGGAGCTGGGCATGTGAGACCCCACCCCAGGTCCATGCAAGCAGATTTTGCATAAGAATATCAAAACTATGTTCATTCCGGTGTGCATTAAAATTAGACTATGTTGGTAATTAAGATCATTTCTGTAGCTAAATCTAGTGCACTTAAAGGGATATAAGTGATGAAGATGTCAACCTTCATCTGATTGCTCTTATAAGCCCCAGTGACTGTCCACTTACCTGTTTTATTGATCCTTCTGCATTTATCTCATATAGTGGGCTAAACAGGAAGTTGTGAACACCATCAGGTAAAAACCTTTTGACACAGGAATGGACTTTTTACAACAAACCCCTGGCCATTTACACACACACACCTGAAAGTGCACGCGACAACCATCATGTGGTTGTGTACAGATATGCCCAAATATTCTCTGGCAGAGACAGTTCACTTACAAACACATAGACAACATATACAACATCCTGGGAGCCCCTAGAACTCCAGTGCTTGAACCTAAAACGCCAATCCAAAAGGAATCTTTCCAATTTTCCTTAAATGAAATACAACAATCTCTTCCAAGGTAATCAGATGCAAAGAAGCATAGGCAGGAGGTGCCAGGAACAAAAGAACGTCGTCTGCACAAAAGTGCAAGATCCAGTGAGTGATTCTGATGCCTGCCTCCTCCCAGGAGCACTAAAGCCTGGGGCACTACACAGGCGAAAACATCCCAATTACTAGCCTGAAATGCCTGGGTAATACTGCAAATTGCCTATGCCTATTCTGTCTGCATTTAGGAAATTATATGTGCTTAAAGTCTCTAGTAATCTTCCCCAACTACAACCTTGAAATGGATAATAATTGTTTTCAAACAAAATATGTAACTAATTCTATGTGATGAATTTTGCTGATTTATAGTGAAGAGCTCTA
The DNA here is from genome assembly GCA_028555095.1 of Dicrostonyx torquatus. Taxonomy (NCBI): domain Eukaryota; kingdom Metazoa; phylum Chordata; class Mammalia; order Rodentia; family Cricetidae; genus Dicrostonyx; species Dicrostonyx torquatus. The sequence continues at coordinate 3,414,598 of JAQHUG010000009.1, read as the reverse complement.
TTCTTTATTCAGTAGTTGTTTGTTCTTTGTATACAAATAAATTTAAATATACATCAGGTGTGACTTCTCATCCATAAAGGACTATCAACAATCTAAAAATAGTTCAGGATGGATGCAGCTGGGAGAGTGGTGAGAAACTAGTAAAATCAGCAATTATAACACAGAAGTGCCAAGAAACAAAGAAGAGCTAATAACAGATGACCATCAGATAGCAAAAGCCACAAAAAAATCCCGCTTGAACTCAAATGTGTTTGTGGTGACAACCCTACAAGGACCAGTATTCACATAAAGAGTTCATGAGTCATCAACAACCATGATATGTCATACTACATGTACTATTTCATCTTAAGAAAGACTCTCAGTGCTGCATTTTATAAATATTCCTATAATAAGTAAATATTGGGATTCTGACCTCTCGATCTTCGTTTCCACTTCTAAAATACACATATATGCAAGTCTATGTCAACTGAATATTGCCACATCTATTTAGTCAATTACCTGGAAATCTAATTATCTAGTACTGTGTTAGATGTTAATAAAGTCAAAATGAATAATAGCCAATGCCAAAATGAATAACTGGCCTGGGACCTAGAATGCAGCACTATGAAAAAGCATTAAGATGAGGGCCTGATTTTTATCCAGGAGCACCACAGAAAGACAGAAGGCTAAAGAGAGTGAGAGAGCGGGTGGCATGATGTAGGGAGAGAAAAAAGAGAAGGATGAGGTGCCCAAAAGAAGGAGGTGCCTTTCTCTCAAGGAGAATTTACCTTCAGAATTCTCAAGTGCTTTGGGAATAATTATTCTGTCGGGTATAGGTTGAGAGAAAGCTTCCATTGGGTGAATGAGAAACAACTTGCGAAATGGTAGTGGGTGACTCAGATGGGGATCTTCCAATATTATGAACATTTAAATAATTCATTGTATTCACTTGGTAATCCCAACCCAGTGGAAAGTATAAACAAAGTAATTAAAATATGCCTATGAGTAATAAGCAGAGTATCAAATTGCCTTGAAATAATTCCTCCCTTAGAAGTGAGAGAATAAGAAGTGAGAAATGGTAGGCAGAGGTGTGTGTGTTGTAGAAAGTTGCTGCATTCACTTTATAACCACTTAATCTTGTGTAAATTGCCTTTGCAGCATAGAAGGAATGCAGGCAAAAACATCTGGGAGCCCCATAAGTCCTTCTTCTTACCCATCTTAAAAACCAGCCCCATCTTCCTTTCCTAGCACCAACCTAACTTACCTTCACTGAAGACGAAATCAGAGATGATGTCAAAGGGTTGGATGTGTACTGCAGACAGAATCATAGTGACCGTTTTCTGGGGATCACTGGAGGCCAGAGAAATGGACTGCTGAGCCTGACATTCATAGGACATCCCAGCTGGGGTTACCAAGGCAGCGAGGTGATGAGAGTTGGCTGTGTGCTTTCCAGCTGTGGAAGAACCAAAGCATCAATTGAGCTGAATGTGCCCTTGTTGCTCCTAGTCCAGGGAGATCTCTGCTAAGCCCAGAACCTATGCTTTCTGTTGGTGCTGCAGTCCCAGGGTTGGAGCTCCAAAGAAGACACCAAGTGGGGATGAAGGATCAAGTCACCCATTCCTTCTGAGACTGTCCTCATTAGGTAGTAATTTGGGATTTCATTTGTGAAGGAGTGTGCTGCCTGAAAATACAACCCTTTTGACTCAAGCCTCAATCGGCAATTTCAAAGACAGAACAGTGCACACAGTTCTCCACAGCTCATATCCCATTTTTCTCTTTTTCTGGCTCACACTTGCTGTTCTTTCTCTTTCCTTCTCTTTCTCTTCTTATCCTACAGAAAATACTTGATTATTTTGGTGAAAGGAAAGAAAAATAATTGTCTTGCCACAATTATCAAAATATAAAGAGGAAGAGATGATGCCAGCATTATTTTGCATCCTCAGGGGGAAAAAAAACAAACCTCTTTCCAACACAGAGCCTGAGTTATGGTAGGCCCCTGACAAGCGAGAATTTTGCTTTTGTTTTAAAATACGTTTAAATGTATTTCTGGTCTTTAACAGTGCTTGCAGATAGGCAGGTTGTTATTTAAGGTGTGGGTGCTCTTCTCCTTTGGGTGTTTTTGGAAGACCAGCGTGAGACTGGGTGGAGAAAACTAATGAATTAAGATATAGGATACAAAACATGCCCTGACGTGGCTGTGGTTAAAGCCCCAGAGAGCTATGCCTTTGTGCACAGAAAGACCATGAAGCCCACTCAAAACTGTCACAGTGTCTTGCATTTTTTTAAAATACATTAGAGCAAAACAGTCTGTGATGTAGAAAGAAAATCGCAAAACTCATTAGTGGTCCTTCCATGACAATGTCACATTTCAGCTGAGTCTGAAGGATTTATGGCCCAGGCTTTCCTGAGGACACCTAGACACTCCCACCTCTTTGACCCCAGAGAGCAAGCAGGCCCCCCGCTAGGTTTGATCTCAAAGCACAAATCCCAGAGCTGTTCCCAAGACCCAGAGACATTTCTAACTTTCTCTTGCTCCTGTGCGCAAGTTTTCCCATCCCCACTGAACTACTTACCACTCACTGGGTCTTTAAAGTGAGTTTTCTCTAAGGTGTCATAGGCAAACTGCACCTTGCTCAGCCTCCAAGTCGCCTCTGATCCTTTGGAAGTGTTGTGACTTTCCTGCCAAGATAGGGCCGTTTCTGTGGACAGTTCTAACTGCTTTATAATGGACAACCCCAGAGGCCACTACCACGCTCACCCATGCTGACTTCACCATCCCTCTGAGTTTCCCCCCTCCCACGCACCGTATTACCTTTACAAATAGCATTTTGAGTGTGTAGGCGCGATCTACCCAGAACACCTGCAGCTCCGATTCGTTGTGGCCACAGCGGCCATTCACCTCAGCTCCCCGGGTCAAGGCGATCTCAGCCTGCTCTGTGATCAGCTGGGAACACACACGCCCCGCGCCCCCTCAGCGCGTGGGGCCCTGGCGCGGATCGGGAAGGGTTGCGCTTCCAAACTCTAGCTTGCAGGTTTGGGCGCTCCGGTGCACGCGCGCTCCGGGGGTCCAGGAACATGCAGGTAGATTCTTACGTGCACACCCCTCCAGGAGGGGAGCAGAAAGGGGGTTTACTTTTAAAGCAGGCAGGGCGAGCAGAAGGCGTTGCAAGCTGGAACCCCCATGCAGCATTCGGGAACAGCCTGCAGGGGTTTGGGGGGAAGAGGCGGGCAACTGAGGACTTGGCAGGGCCTGAAGGGAGGGTGCCCTTCAGTGCTGCAGCCCTAGGGGCAAGCCGGGGAGTAAAAAGGTTCCTTACATCCACGTAATTGTTGGCCCACACATCATAAGGTACAATAAATTTGGCTGCAAACTCTGCCATGAGACACGTTGTCCCATTTTCTCGCACCACAAATATGTCTTTCCCAGGGCTCGTGGAAAGACCCGAAAGATTTTCCACTTCTTGTTCTGCCACGGTTTGGGCCATTGCATCTGCGGAGCAAGGAAAGCAATCTCATCGATTTCAGGTTCTGGTAGCCCGCGGCTTTAGGACACTGGAGACAGGTCTCTGCAGGCTTTGGAGTGGCAAAGTTCCCAGCTCGAAGCTGTGTGCTCTGCAAGCCATTTCTCCAACTCAGCGCTACCAAATCCAGATTCACTGCCTCTGATTTATAATGAAAACAGAATCTAAAACAAAATTAAATCCTTACTTACAGTACGATTGGGCTTTATAAAACACACTTGAGGGATTAAAGCTAACCCTTTCTTGCCAGTGCCGTGCCTTTCCCCTCCCTATCATGAGTATGGACTGTCTAGCATGCTCTGTCTGAGTGATGCCACACAGGTGTGTGGCTCGTGGGGAGTTCTCTGAAACCGATGGGTCGTCCCCACCGTCAGCCCCAAATAATCACAACACATAAGAACCAATTTTAAACCTAAAGCTACTGGATGATTCTCTGCAGAGTACATCCCGCACTCCTGGTCCCCAGACGCTACTCACGGAAGAGCATCAGGAGAATCCGAAGTCTGTCTCCGCTGAGAAGGGCTTTTCCTAGGAGATCCATGCTCGCAGTTGCCGCCAACCAGGCAGACGTGTTGCTGCTGCAAAGGCCGCCCCGGGAGGAAATCCCTCAAAGTGGCCGGTAGAGTGAGCTAAGGGAGGGGGAAGGGGTGCGGACTGGGAGGAGGGAGCGCTAGAGGTCCAGTCGCGTGCTGCACAGGGCGGGCGCTGTGGCTCTCCACCGCACACTGCAGAGGAAGCGCCCAAGATGCAGGAGCTGTCCACGCCTAGAGTGCTGAAAATGACGAGGTTGTGTTCCAGGACTTGTAATTTGGCTGTCTAGAGGGCCAATGGAATTGGGATGGTGTGTGGGAGGAAATGTTTCCCTAGGTCTGTTTTCTATTCTGCAGTGGTATCCGCAAAGATGAGTCTGTCCTAGGAAACTTAATGCCACCCTCGGACTTACTAAGCCCTCCCACCAGGTACAGACAGTACTTAGTGTAGATATAACACCACTGGAACCCTGGATCCTGGAGAGACGTCTGCTCTTGAAAGAAGGCAACAGAGCTCAGACTGTTCCTGCTTTGAAGAAAGGGGGTAGGGAGGAATAGAGAAGGAAAATGCTATGGCAACAGTTTCTGGCTTTCAGAGACATCTTCTCTATCTGCTCAAGAGCTTCTAAGTTTAAAACGACACCTCCTCAAAAAGGGGAACCAAACAATGCAGCATGAGTCCTGCCCTTTGAGTGCATGTGCCTGAGCTAGCCTCGTTCATTAAGTTGTGATCACTCTGTTAAGAGCTTTGCAAATGAATCTAAAGCTTGTGAGAATACAGGGTTATCTGGGGTCTGGTAGGACAGAAATTTTAGAACTGTTCTGTAGGTGAAGACCCAGCATTATGTAACAGAAGCAAGTGGGTATTACTCTAAAGCTTGTAAGGGAGCTGAAAGGCAAACACGGCTGGATAATTCCTTTATTTGCATTTGGTAGTTTGCTGAATATTTTTAATTATTGCTCTATAAATCAGAATGCACCGCTTTTGGGAGTATACATGGTGCCCTCATTAATTGTAATGATGTCCAAATATTTCTTTTATTAGAGGATACTGTGTGCAGACAATAAATAATAATTGCCTTAACACATGTCATAGCCAATGTCATGTTAAAGGGCAAAGTACAAAGTGTTTTTACCTATGTTGTCAGTTTGAATCTCAATAAGAAGCTGAGCAAGGGAAAATATAGGTTATTGTTATACCTTCCCCAGTGTAAGACATTGAGAAATTAAATGACCTTCTGAAATGTCATATGGTTAGTTAGAATTAAAATAGAAAAATCACATGTTTTAACTTTATAGGGATCATATTCGTTTCTCTTTATATAACATTTTGACTCCAAAACACAGCATATTATGACTGCCATTACAAAGCTTTATTAAATGACAAACAGTCTGAAACCTAAAAATATCAATAACCTAGATTCTTGATATGTATAAAGTGCTGATTTAAGTATAGACATTCTAACACAGTATTTGCTTCAAACTGCCATTATACGTAATTGCATTTATTTTTTAAAAAATACATATTAAAAAGTAGATTACTAGCAACTCAAATTATAAAGTAACACTTGAATTAAAACTGAAGCTCAATATCTTTTGGTATATATCTGCATCTTGGTATTTCATCAAAATTTCACAAGTCATATAAAAGATTACATACACAGAAATGGAAGCAAATGTGGCTAATATGATTTCAACTCTTATAAACATAAAACATAGAGCTTGTTAGCAATACTTATGTAACATTTATTTTCCTGTGGTTCTGTAAAATTTATAAAGCAAGAAAGCATTCATCCTCTGTGTGTATGTGTGTGTGTGTGTGTGTGTGTGTGTATGTTGATCTCTCTCCCTCTCGCCCTCCCTCCCCTACTTTAATAAGAAAAGAAAAGATAGGTTTACCATTAGGATGTATTACTTACATTTGTGACCTTCTACAGGACTGAGTTTTTCTTATTTAAAAAATTGTAACATTTAAGGCAGTGGTTCTCAACCTTCCTAATGCTGTGACCCTTTAATACAGTTAGCTCCTCATGTTGTGGTGACCCCCAAGCATAAAATTATTTTTGTTACTATTTCATAATTGTAATTTTTCTACTGTTCTGAATCATAATGCAAAATCTGTGTTTTCTAATTGTCTCAGGGGACCCCTATGGAAGGGTCCTTTGACCTTTGAAGGGTCGCGGCCCACAGGTTGAGAACCACTGATTTAAGGGATGACTGGTTAGGTTACTTGAGCAACCAAATTTAAAAATTATTCAAAATAAAATACAGATTGAAACCATCCATATACTTTAACTAAGTACCAACCATTTGCATTGTGTATAGTGAGATAAATAAATAGCAATATAAAAGCAAGAGAGTTGCCTGTAAAAGATTGCAGTGATTTCTTTTATTGTGCATTATTGCAAATATCATGACCCTACAAGTTGTTGAACAATAAACTAAATTTATCCATGATGGTCTGCTTTCATTAAAAGGTGGTAGATGGGGAAAATTCTTGCCAATGGTCTTAACCATTCTGCATGATTTGTACAATGTGGTTCTTTGGTAATTATTTCTTTACATTCCTTTTCATTCCTGATAGAAATGATTTTTTGTTGACACCAAAGATTATTTAAACAAGTTGAAAGGGGAAAAAATGGAAGGGACAGTTTTAATTTTTTTCTCCTGGGAGTATCATTTTCAAAAAACAATAATGTAATGTGGTGTGTGTGTGTGTGTGTGTATGTGTGTGTGTGTGTTTGATCTTAGACATGGCTTACACATATGAATATCTATTAAATCAGTTAGCCTATCACTGATGACTCTTATTTGCAATACAAACTGGATTATTAAATCTTTGACTTGCATTCTATATTTAATTTAACAACTGTCTAATTGTCTTGAAGAAGATATATTTGGGTCTTTACCATAACCAGAAAAGTGATAAAAAGAAAATTTAGCAATAAATCATATTGGAGATATTGACAAATGGGACTGGAAAGACAGCTTAGTGGTTAAGAGCACTGGCTGTTCTTCTAGAGGACCCAGTTCAACTCCCAGCACTCACATGGCAGCTCACAACCACCTTGGACTCCAGTCCCAAGGGGCAGGATGCCATTTTCTGACTTCCATGCATATACAGGGTAGATAGACATTCATGCAGATGAAACATCTATACCCATAAATAAAAATATTAACAAAGATCTCCAGAAGAAATCTGATCCATTGCTCACACCTGGAGTGTGAAAAGGTAGGAGAAATGGTGTAAATGTGTGCATTTGTATCAATGATGGATGTGTCTGTCTTCAAAATCACAGCTACCGCTAGTCAGCATCAAATGTCAGATGTAAGTATAACTCAAACACACTAGATTTCTGATTTCCAGTAGGTCTTCTGGGTCCTTCAATGGATTCATAGCAATCTATGTGCTCACTCATACTAGTTTATGTGACTCTCCTGCCATCTGATGATCCCTGCATCATACATGTAGTGGAAATGTATTTCCAGTTTTGGTGGGAGAAAGTAAGACCACATGTGAAAATATGAATGGCATTAATGTGTGTGTAGTAACATTTTTGAAGCAAAAGGAGGAAGGGCTGTAAATGACAAGAAAAGGAGGCCTTTGGGGGAAAAAAGGGTCTTCACAGAAGTGTCAAATTAACTGAGATGGAAGACAAAGCAATGTGGACAAAAATACATCTTCATGCAAGTAGACAATGCAAAAATGGAACTCTTCATATTTCCATGTTTATGAATTTGCAATAAAAAGAAATTAGGACCCAAATCCATCGTGTTTTGTGTACCACAACTCTCTATATGGTTTCTCTGACAATTTATGTACACACATATGCAAAACAATGGCATCCATAAAACTTCTTCCAAATGACATAAAACTTTTCACGTTGGTACATCTCTAAAATTGACAGGCATAGAATCATGACAAAATTCTGAAAATTGATAAGCATTACTTATTAGAAAATGATGTTTCTGTGCTTCATGAAGAAAAGGCTGCTCTTTGTTCCAACTGAAATTTGGGTATTGAGATTTCTATCCACCTTATAGTGAAGTATAAAATGATATTGCTGCACAACACCAATGGCATGCCAGCCAAAGTGCACACAGAAATGCCACCCAAATCCTAGAAGCAGGATAATTAAACTAAACCTAGACAAACACACACTTATGAAGCCAGAAATAGTCTCACACAAGCCTTTCCTTTGTTTAGCTCATCACAGAACAATTATCTCATTACATCAATCATTACAGACCTCAAATCCTTTCTAGAATAGAAAACAACTGGAGATAAGAACTGAAATACAAGTTTTCGTCTGAATATTTTGTTCATCTGTTGTCAAATAGCATCATATTTAGAAAGGATCTGAAATTGAGATTGGGTTTCCTGATGCACTCAACTTTCCCTGTCTTGATGTGATTGCCTTCATTCTACAATTTCTTTGGTCCCTCCCGCACTTATTTAAACAGGAGCTGTTTGTACAAGAAGGACAATCATTGAAAGAAACAACCAGAAGAATGGCCGTTTTATTGACTGTGGTTTTTAGCAAGACCTGAAGAAATGGCATGTATGAATTCAGTTAAAACAAATGGTTTCACCACGGAGGGTGAAAGAGACATGGGCACTGAAGCAAAGGAACAATTTTCATCTTTGTGCCAGTTATTCTGTAAGTGTTCTGGCTAGATTTTAGTCAACTAGGTGGGGCTTCGGGTACCACCAGTGTAAGTCTTAGCCCGTGGATCAAAGTCTATACTGCTTTAGTGTGTAAGGTCTTAGGCCAAGGAGCACAGTCTCACTACTTCTTAACAGCAGGTGAAACTTTGCTAAATTAGGACAAAGTTAAAGCAAAACTTATAGGAGTTTGTGATTTTTGTTGCTTCATCCTTTAATAAATCTCTCCAAGAAATAACTACACTGTGGACCAGGCAATCGGAGATTCATGTAAAATAATTTGTTACCTGACTTCTGAGATCATTTAATTGCTAAAAATCTCCCTCAGGAGGTGTCAGTCCCTAGTGAATTTAGTCACTTTAGTTACTCTTAATTGTTTGTTTGAAATTATTTTCATATTACCTTGAAGCTAGGCTAGCGTCAATAATGGCATTACAGAGGGAGGGTGAGAGGCTGAGAGTGGAGACAGAGCCTTTTGTTCTCTGGTAGAAGCCGTTCAAGCCCAGCAACTGGGAGAATATATATCTCTACAATAATATATTTTACTTTACAACAATATATGACAATAATTTAAAATAACATATATTACTAATAATATTATTGCTATATATGTGTATGTATGTATGTATGTATGTATGTATGTATACATTACTACACCTGTAGTCTTGATGCCTTCACCCTACGCTGATGAAGTTCGGAGCCCAGGAAAGACCTGGGCTCCTAGCACCCTGTTGTTGGTTTCCCTACAATCCTTTATACCCCAGGAAGACTTGCTGAACTAATAGAGCTGGGAGAATAAGGAATGAAACTGCTTAGTTCTCTGCTCTCCGGTTTCCGGATTTCTCCATTCCCTGTTCTGCCTGGGGTAGGTGGACTGGAGCTAGAGTAATCCTTAAAGTGTTGAAGAAGAAGAGAGATCAAGTTACAGAGATTTCGCTTCTCCTTTCCTCCCCCACCTGAAACCACCAGCTCCATATCCTTACCTCTAGGAAACTGCCCCAGCCATTCAGGTCCAGGTAAGAACTCCAAAAGGTCCCTGAGATCCTAGCGGCACTTGTAGTTTTGTAGCATTCCGGGCTCCAAGTAAGGGTTTCAATACAGACAATGGTTTCTGCTCATAGACGGTGGAAGCAAAGAGGGCAAAAAAGCGCGTTGGGAACCAGGGTGGGGGTGGGGCCCGGAGTCAGGTGGCCCGACGTTAGGTTTTGTTCTCCTTCACTCTTTTTCTCAGTATCTGGGGACAAGGTTGCAGTGTGGGGCATTCCAGCTAGAAGAAAAGTCCAGTCTCCCACTTTAAGGAGCATGTCCAGGGACAAACCAGGGCCCTGACTTTAATCAAAAAGTCTTCAGCTCAGAGGCAGGTCCTGAGCTCAGAGACTGCAGAGCCCAGAGGGCTCCCAGCAGCCAGTCTCTGCACAAGTCTATGAATGTGCCGCCCAGTGCTACTGCAGGACCTGGGAGCTGCGCTGCTGCAGACCCGCCAAAGAACAACCTGTCCATCCGGACTCGCCCCTTCTCCACTGGATGGAGGAGATTACAACTCTGGGCTCTCACAATTTATACAAACCAAGGAGTCAGTCGCCATATACCTTTGAAATTTTACATATAAATTCGTATACATGGTTATGAAAACATCGCGTTTTGGATTTGGTTTTCCCTATGTGTTTACTTTTAGTTTGATTTTTTTAAATTTAAAAGCGAAGTTAATAATTTCTCAGGCTTGCCCCACAGAGACCCGAGTCCCTCAGAGTTTTCTTCAGTTCTCCAGTTCAGGATGAGCACCTGTCAGTGCAATTTCCAGGCCCAAATCTGTTTTCTTCCCGCGCCTGCCACCCTTCTGATGAAAAGCCTAGCTGTGGATATTCGGTAGCTGTCCACAGCCCTGTCTCAACCGAAGCCAAATCGCCCTTGAATCCCAGACCAAGGAAACCAGAGCCAGCTATGCACACCGAAGCAGGTCACCCAGAGGTCCGGAACCCTGCAGCTCTGCTATTCCCTTTGACTAAGCGCACAGATGGGGCACGCCTCCTGCCTGGCGCTCCCAGTCAGCAACACTCCTGGGAGATGCAGGCTGATGGATCACCTCATTTCCCAATTTGATGGGCCGGAACCTGCCTGGGGAGGTTGGGTCTGCAAGCTGGAGGCGGTCTCGGGAACTCTCAGTGCTGATTTTATCTGGGAGAACAGATACATATGTAAAGAGAGCGCTGGAGCCCACAAAAACCAGGCTTCAGTTTCCGTTCTCTCGGTACCGGTAAGGTGCATGTGGTGTCTGCAAGGAAGCTGAGTGTAGTGGATGTTGCCAGGGATCCTCTGCATAAGCATCCACTGGTTCTTTCAGGCTGCAGACTGTGAAATGCAAGGCCTGGTCCTTCTGATGTTGGGGAAAGAGGTGTAGGCGAAGTGAAATTAGCAAAAATCAAAGTAGAACAAAGATCTGGTCTACATCTAGCAAGAGCGGGAACTTGGTTCATCCCAGACCCAGGCAAGACAGGACAAGGAGTACGTGTGTGTGACACCATGCACATATCTTAACACCCGGTTTTAAGGAAGGCAGCCTGAGGAATCTGTGTGGAGTCCAAGTAGCAGTGAAGTATCATGAAAGGCAAGAATCCCCTGTCCGATTTTCCGAAGGATCCAGAAAGTTGCACCCAGGGAACAGGGCAAGGCCGCTTATTGTCCCAGCACCAGGATGGCAGCTCTAACAGGAGTTGTAAAGGTGACTCCTAACATTTCCATCCCCATGATTGAGCTTAAGAGAAAGGAAAGCTCTAGGTTGGAGAAGAAATCAAGCCATTAGAGATTTATGTGTCTGGAGTATGATTGTAGAATTTGTGCTGCTTGGTTTTCTTTAAGCTTTGGGGAATCTTCCTCCAGAACTCTGGAGCTCAAATTCCTACAAGGACTTTGTCCTAAATCCAAGGCATTAGTTCTAAAGTGGAGCTTGGAAGATGCCAAGGGAATTAGCTTGAATTCTCCAGGATTTCCTAATTCGGGTGGACACACAACAGAATAAACTGTCCAGCCCAGATGACACAGCTGGGAAACACTGCAACTCCTTTAGGACCCGGAATCTCACCTAGCTCAGGGAATCTAGCTGAAATACTGCTCAGAGTCTGGTTCTTGGACTGATAATATCCTGTTTCCTGGGAGTCTGCTGAAAAGCAGGGTCCTGCCAGGGGGATTACTTGGGAGTCTGCCTTTTCAAATGCTAACCAAGGAACTCTGCATATTGCAGTGGGGAAGCCCAGGCTTCACTTAGAGAGCCTAAGTTTAGCTGTTGCCAGGTTGTTCAAGAGTCTCCCAGGATTCTCTTCATCTGTCAATTGGGAATTATTTTGAAAGCCCTGGAGCTTCTATGCACACCAAGACAACACGTGGAACTAATGACATTGAGATCCATAGCCAGTGATACTCAGGCAGGAGTGTGTTTTTAAGTGTCCTGGGTAATTTTCATGGAAGCCAGAAATGGCTACTCTATCTAGATTATTTGTGAGCTGAGACAAGGGACAGACAGATGCCATGCAAGACAATGTGTACCACATTTAAGATTTGGGCCCTTGACACCCTGACTCATTCTGATATCAGTAGCATGACCTTGAATTAACTAATTCACCTTCATAAGAGTTTCTATCACAGAGGATATTGGGAAGATAGAGAAGCAACCTCAATAAATGTTAGTCGATAAGGCTACATTTCTCCGTTGCTCTGCTGTAAGTGTGTGTGCTGGGGAGTATTACATGGGTGAGCACTGGCCAGGGAAAGATATAGGCATCTTCTTATGTCACTCCAGGCCTTATTTGTCAGAGTCAGGGTCTCTATCTGAATGTTGAGCACGTGTGTGTTTCAGCCAGGCTTGTTGTCCTCCAACCACAGCAATCCTGTCTTTGCCCTTGGCAAGTCCTGGGGTTCTGAGTATGCAGGAAATCAGCCTAACTTCTTGAGAGTGCTGGGATTCTAACTGAAGCCCTTATGGTCCATAATAATCACTCTGAGCCACACAGAGCCACTTCTCCAGACCTTCTGCTATGGTTTTGGTCTGGTTTGTTTCTACTCAAGCTTGTGTAGAGGCTTGGTCACCATTTTAATGGTGGTGAGAAGTGGTGGGGCATTTAAGAAGATTTGATTTCATGAGAGATTTGTACACATGAAGGGATTACTGCTCTTTCCATGAGGGAATAAAAGAGCCTTTCACTGCCCCTTGTTTTGTCTCACATGTGCACCATTTCCCATGGGTCTACTTCTCCTTTACATTTTCCCACTAGGAATTGAACTGCCTTGTGGCTCTGCAGAAGCTAAACACCATGTTTTTGGACCACCATAACGGTGATTTCTATAGACATCTATTTTTATAAACTCAGATTTAGTCATTTGCTTATAGCAACAAAATAGATCAAGACACTAATTTTAAACCAAAATATTTGGGGGGGGCCTGATATCCTCATCCTTCAAGCAGCCGTCTTCCAGAGCACAGTTTCTTATTTTTGCTGAAGATTGATGTCATTCCTGTCCATCAGTTACAGAATACTGCTGTGGAGTATGTTCACAGCTTGGGAAGGAAGGCCTTACCTAGAATTAGGGTTTGGGTGGAACTGATTGTATATATATAACACATACTCAGATGCTTCCAGTCAGGAGGTACCAAACCCAACAAACACATTGTCAAATGAATAAGGACAGGATGCAACCATAACCAGAGTGCTTGAGAAACAGGGGAGATAGGTGGATCCCTGGAACTCACTGGTCAGTCAGCCAGCCAACCCAATGAGCCCCAGTTTCAGAGATGATGCATCCCATAAGATGGAGAATAATTGAAGAACAAATCTGAAGTCAACCTCTGGCCTCTGTGTACACCCACATGAATACATGCCTGCATCCACATGTACATGTGAATATGCCCATACGGACACGTATCTGCAACCACACACACACACATACACACACACACAAATTAGAAATAAACATTAATCAACAGTAGTGCTGCCCAGTACAAATGGAATGCACACCACACATACAATGTAAAATATTTTGATAGGCTTAAAATAAAAAAGAAAATTGTATGATTAACTTTAATAATATACATTAACACAAAAATAATATTTAAAAATTAATATTCCGATATCTAATGTAAAAAATACGGTGAATTTTTTTTTGTTTGAAATCTTTGAGATCTGGCTTCTCTAACATGGTTCAGCCACATTTGAAATGCAGGAAAGTCACAAGTGTCTAGTGACTTCAGCATTAGACAGAGCAGGCCTTGAAATGCCTTCAGCTGGAAAGGCACATTGAAATGTTCCCTTGGAAACTGTCTGGAAATGCACATAAGCCAGAATGTCTAAAACTTTGACTGTAAACAGTTATGCAAAGATCAAATGTCCACATGGCTGGGTTCTACAGAAGGTTCTTCCTAGCTTCTTGTAGAAGCCACTGGTTGCCTTTGGGGTGTGTTCTCACATAACAGAGATGAAGCTTTGCTCTCTCTCTTTCTCTCTCTCTCCTACCCCCTTTCTCTCTCAGAACAAATCTTTCCCAAGGACCCCATCCACATGGCATCTTCTGCAAGGAACTATCATCTCTTTAAGACTCACCTAAATACCACTGCCCTGGAGGCTAGGCCTTCATTTGAATTGGAGGTTTGGAGGTATTATCAGCACGTGGTTTTTTTTTTTTTTTGTTTTCAGGCTAAAGGCAAGAGAGATGTGGGAAACGAAAAGATGCAACCAGTAAGGTTATGTCAGTCATGTGGGATAGAGACTAAAGGCTCGCATGTTTCTCGTATAATGATCAGCTGGATTTATGCTTTGGAAGGAAGTTTAGTTGTATCTTTTCTTTTGTTCTTGCTCCAACGTGAATATCCACTACCGTTTCCTTTAACTGTGACCTCTTCCTGCAGAGGAACTGTTACCCTAAACTCTTGTTCCATGAAATTCTGATAATATTAAACATGTAATTGTTTCTTATTTTAGGGATCAATTCCTGATGCTAGGATAGAGGATAAGACATTTCTCAGTCTATGAGAAGGCATTCTTGCTCTTATTTGGACTTGGTGAAGAGAATGTTGAGTTCTGGAGCTGTTAGAAGATAACAGATAGCTCGAAATAAAAGAGAGAATGAAAATGGCAGATGGGTATTAACCATTGTGCTACATTCCCAGACTCCACTATTACTTTGAAAATAACTATTGTAAAATACATAACATTTAGGATAGAGCGTTGTCCTGGCTAATTTTATGTCAACTTGACAAAACATATGATCATCTGAGGTGCAGAAACCTCAAGTAATAAAATGACTCCATAAGATTCAGCAGTAGGCAGGCCTGTAGGGCATTTTCTCAATTAGCAACTGATGTGGGAGAGCTCAGCCCAATATGGCTGGTGCCACTGTATGCTGGTGGTCCTGGCTTCTATGAGTAAGCCATGAGAGGCGAATTAGTAATCAATGCTTCCCCATGACCTTTGCATCAGCTCCCTCCTCCAGGTTCCTGCTCAGTTTGAGTTCCTGCCTTGGCTTTCCTCACTGGATAAAGTCAAATAAACCCTTTCCTTCCCACATTGCTTTTGGTCATGGTGTATCACGACAGGGTTGCAGGAATCTTTCTGCACTCCAGCACCAATGAGAATGAAAGAAAAGAAATACCACCAGTGGGCCAAAGCCACAATGGTTCCTTAAGAGCCTCAGTATAGGGTCTAGTTTTCATTATTTCATTTCATACTTTAAAGCCACAAGGTGGGGCCGACAAGCAAGTAAGATTTTACAGAAGCCTTCTTGACAGTCAATGGGTTATTAACGACAACAACCTATTATTTCAGCTATTTCTCCGGGTCATTCTGTCCCAGGAACTTGGCAAGTAAGCAGTACAAGCAGTGCCTTAAGCAAGTCACTAAACAAACCAGTAAATCAGTTCTAATAATTGGTCTTTTCTCCCTTCTTCTACTTCAGCATTCATAATAACCCTAACTAGAACAAGCCAATTTGGGGGAGTATCATTTATTTAACATGTCCTGTGAACCACCTACAATCCAAGGTACTCTGAAAATCAGAGGTCAGATTTAAACAAATCTAGTGTCTGACAACAGGATGCATTTGAGTCTCACAGCCAATCATTCAACCTAGTTGCTGAAGGAGTCCTCCAAGAGAATGAAGTTTGAATTAGACCTTCACAGGAGTTGCGGCGAGCAAAGCTAATGCTCCTTGTATGAGCAATACATTCTGCACTTACCTGACCACCATTGTACCATTGTGTTTGGTTATTTTCCTAGATTTTTGCTAGTTAAGAACTCCCTGAGGGGGAAGGACTGTATTTAGTCCATCTGTATTCTCAATACTTGTAAGAAGATCTAGGATACTGCAAAGTAATTTATAAAAATAGTAAAATGTTTTCTTAATTTACACCTCTCTATGATATCTTTTTCTTGCTTTCATAAGCTATGTTAAATCAACATGAGCATGAGGTAAAAATACTATGCAATTATGATTCTAAAAGTATCTGGTACATTACCAATGGGTGAGGTCTTATATAATCACTTGTGATTATTATCAGAGAGTGTCTTTCTTTTTTAATAAAAAGAAATCTAGGCACAGCCTTAATCCAAGCACGTGTGAGGGGGATCTCTGTGAGTTTGAGGCCAGCCTGGTCTACAATACGAGTTCTAGGACAACCAGAGTTGTTACAAAGAGAAACTCTATCCTGAAAAACCATAAATAAATAGAAAATATTTTGATTTGTGTATCAAAGATTTATGTATTAAGGCTAAAAGTTGATGTCAAAATACATAAAAAGTTTGAAAGTCCATAGATAATTATTGTTGAATTCAACCACCCTTTATTATTTTAGAGCATTTCTAGCATGCTCCCATTTGAATCTGAAAATCTGATGTTTCTGGTTACAGAATTATAGTTTCCTACCATCTGTCCTCATTGTCATTCTTGTCTTTCTTTTTCTCTGGACAAGGAACTACTGGGCTGTTCTTGGCTCTTCCTCAGAAAGGGACTCTTCCTTAGATGTTTCTTTTTATGCTGTTTGTTTTTTTTTCCTCTTTACAGATGTCTGCTCTTCTGTTATCTATTCCAACTCCTATACTTTAGCTTTGATTTTAATCTTGGCTCTCTTTTCTGTCTTTTCAATAAGCTCATCCTCTTTATCTGCCTCTTCTATTTAGAGGTTTTTTAAGAGCAAGTTGAAAGTGTGGAGCCACCAGGGAGGGTTGTTAAGTCTTCACTTCGCTTCTGTGTTCCTACTTTTCTACTCTTCCTACTGTCTTTCTTAGTCTGCTTATTTTTCTTGTCCCAGAGACCATCTTGAGTTGTTTTAGGTTGATCAACAAAACACTAGGTATTGTCTTTGCCCTTGGGCCTTTGTCTTTGCTTCTTCCTCACCTGGAAAGCTCTTTCCACAGTGTTTCATGCCCCATGACTACACCACTCCCCTTTCCCATTTGTCTTCAAATGCTGCATTCTCATGGGGCTTTTTCCTTGGTATCCAGCCTACTCAAACAGCACTGCTCTCTCCCTGCCGCTACACTTTCCATGCTTCTTCCAGGTTCTCCCCTTTCTTGTCTCCTTCTGCACTTCATGTTAAAAGGATCTGTACTGTCATAAGATACACTATTGATTTTCATACTATAGATAAGGAAACATGCCGTTAGCTAAGCTGTGGCAGGCCATTGATTAAGACTCATTCAGATTGAATAAAGAAGAGAAATTGTGGCTTACAATCAATGAAACGTGTTCATTCATAGCATCTATTGTTATCTCATTTGAGTAAAATGAAGATTTTATCTTTTTAACCACTTCTCCAGTGCGTTGAAAAAAAGAGACACTTAAGTTTTGGTTTCTGAAATGTTTTTAATATTTGAAATATTAACATTTAATTTTTTGTTAAAGTGAGAAAATAAAAATTCTTGTGTTTGGGAAGATCAGAGCTAAGTAAACCATTAGGAAACAATACAGCAAATGTTTCAATAGAGGACTGCACTGGATGTTCTTTGGAAACAGAAAAGGGTATTACTCCCAAAGCCAGACTGCAGAAGGCCTCTCAGAGAGATGCTGACAAAGCTGGTCTAGCAGATGTTATAGACAGCTGTCTGTATCTCTAGGCTTTTAAGCATCAGAAAGAACTTCATCGAAGATTAGGAATGCAAGAGTAAGGTCAGAAGAGTAGGGGATGATTCCACATGAAAAACTGTATTGTGTCTGAGAGTGTACCAACCTAAGGCAGCAGTTCTCAGTCTTTAGTGGGCATTAGAACCTGGAGGACTTGCCACACTGGATTCTGTGGAACTTGTCTTAGAGAATCTGATCTAGAAGGATGGGGCAGGACAGTAATAGAGTCCATGTATTCTAACTGCTACCCACCTGATGTGGAGAGAACATGAGTCTCTAGCAAAGAAATGATCTTACTCGTTCACTTTCCAAAGCCTTGCCTTGTCTTTTCATTTTATTCTGACATAAAAAGAAGCCTAGAAGGTCGATCATGTGGCCTCTGCCACCATCCCTCCCTCAACTTCTTTACTCTGCTCACATCTAGATATTCTCCTGCCCCAGGCGCTGTGCCCTTGCTCATCTTTTCCCTGGAAATGCCCATCAGTAAAGATTGGGTTTGTCTCTAAAAGATATAAAACTCAGTTACTGTGGCTTGTATCAGTGAATATCTCACAAAGAAATACGGTCAGATGATTGTTTCGTTGTTCCAGGGTGGCTCCCCATTCTCAGAGACCCTGGCTTCCCGAAACTGGCAAGGTTTTCATTCTCCACAATTTCATGTGGTTCAACAAGCACAAGAATTACACAAGGCAGAGTAAGAGAATGATCTAGGCAGATGCCTTCAGGTGTGTGTGTGTGTGTGTGTGTGTGTGTGTGTGTGTGTGTGTGTGTGTGTGTGTGATGTTTGTGATAAAACCCGGGGCTGTGTACATGATAGACAAGTACTTGTTCACTGAGCTAAAGCTTTATTCCTTGGTTCTTTGAGAACAGGTATTACAATGTCATCTAGACTGGCCTTAGACTCACGGTTTTCCTGCCCCTGCCTCTGTGCTCAGCTGCCGTCTGTTAAGGAAATCTCACTAAAGATTCCACTGGACTCTTTCCATAATATTCCATTGTTCAGAAAACAGTCATTTGATTATAACTGATTTCTAGAGAGTCTGGCATATCTAGTATTTATTCAGGGAACCTACACAGCCACCTGCAGTTCTCTGAGCAGATGGCTGCTGAGGGGGTGTTAGTAGACTCATCACAATAGCAGCTTTTAAGACAGCAAAGATGCCCAGTGTCGCCCACAGCAGGGCTCATGAGAAGCAGATTGGCTTCAAATTATTGTAGGATTATTGTATATGGAAATTATTTCTGGAGATTGATGCCAATAGGTCTCTTTCTTTGTTGTACCTTATTGTCCCTTCCATAATCAAGAAGAATGATGGGAGAATTTTATGTCTTAATCACACAAAGACCAGTCCAGGTATTGAGATGGATTCTCCCTCTTGGATGCCTCTGCTCTAGGCAGTGATCCATGATATTCTGTCTTATAGTTCTGCTATCTTGTGACTTCAGTGTTGTTCTGGTGTCACACATGGTCAGCAGTTTTCAAGTTTCTGATCATTTGGTTCCATTTATTGGCCTGTAATGAAAGATGTGCAAATACCCAAGCCTTAATAGTGCTCTAATGTGGGCTCTTATGCCACCGTCCTGCAACCCCTTCATTCTGCTCACATCTGGGCATTATCCTGCCTCAGGCAGGGCATCATAATGGGGAGTGTGGAGTAGAGCAAAGCTGTTCACCTCTTTAGAGCCGGGGGAGATGGAGAGAGGGAGGGAAAGAAGGGGAGGAGAGGAAAGGGAGAGGTTGAAGAGGGGAAGAGGAAGAAGGAAAGTAGTCTCTTTCCCCCTGAAGGATCTTTCTGCTTCAGTCTTGATGGACTGTGTGAGTAGATTTGATCAATAGGATATGAAAGGCATGTCTTATAATGGCATTATCATAGCAGCTTCCTGTTTTCATATTTAGCTTCCAGACACCCCCCCCAAAAAAAGGGAGACTTGAACTTGACCTCTAAGAGCTCGGAGGACATGTGGAAAGGTAATACCTATGCAGTCACTCAACCACAGCCGACACATAAGTGTCGTGGTAGTTTTACAGCTGGGTTTGCAACCAAATGTAATCATGTAATTGAATGCAGTCCTGTGGATGAGCTGAACCAAATGAAGCAGAAGAGCTAGCCAGATGAGTCCAACCATGGTGTCATGAGAAATCATAAATTTTTGTTGTTTTAAGTTCTAAGCTTTGGGATATTTTGTTATGTTTACAATAATAAATGAAGCAGCAGAGAATTTTACTCTTAATACAAAGGGATTGCTAAAGAGATTTGATCAGATTAGTAACAGAATCCGATTTTTTTCTATGAGGACAATTCTGCTATTGTATATGAGATGGCCGCAAACACCAGAAGATATGAGTACTTGTTAAATACACAAACAGTCCCACCTAAACCCTGTCTCCAACTTGGGCAGTTGCAGAGCATCAGTGATCTATAACTGATGGGAAGGAATAGCACCAATCCTCAGCAAAGTAAAATGTTGTGCTCCACCCAGGGCACTGTCCTGCCAGTGCTGTGAAGAGGATCCAGTCTGGACATGTTTTAGAGGAAGAGCTTACTTTATTGACTATACCAAGTTTATGAGGTGAGTGCTTAGAATTTTAACCCTAGTCTGGAAATGTGGTTCTAACATTAATGGCTGTAATATGAGACTATGGGCAAGACCATGCCCCAAAATTTCATTCTGGATGAATTTGAGATAACTATAATAGATCAGTGACAGCTATGAGCATGTGAAGGTCAATAAGAAGGGCACCACAGCCTACACAAGCTGGTGAGTCTGATAATTAAAAAGATATTTCTTGCTATTTGGAGTGAGGCCACGTTGCTTTGCTCTGCTCCAGTTTTGCAAACAAATGAAAGATATTAGTGAACTCAAATGTTATACTTCCACATTGAAAATTAAATTTAGAAAAGCACATTGTCTGTGAGACAAAGCCCTGTGGTTTTCTTGGCACCCAGCATGCTTAACTAGTGGACTTGGGGTGATTAATGGGCAAGATTGCTCATGACCCACTTATGGGCTGTTTCTTCCATTATAAACCTGGAAGGCTAGCTGGATTTCATCTCAACTGGAAATGCAAGCATCAGCATTAATAACTTGTAAACAAAAATAAAAAAGTCATAAGCCAGTCACCTATGAGGGGGGTATTGTTGCTAGTATGCCTCATATTATGGCACCTACCTGTGTAGCTTTATTTTGTATCCTATTTCCTAAAACCTTCACAGTGGAAAGTAGGATAGATCAGATGGTTTTGGTGATTGGTGTTCATCCTTTGAAAACAAGTTACCTTGGAGTTTTAAGGACTTGTATTGACTTTTACAGTTGTTGCCAATATAATTAATCCTTATCATAGGATAGACAGTGAAGGATGTTTATCCTACTTTGATTTCTTCTGCTATTATGAAATAAAGACCAAAATTGACCTGGGAGAGGAAAGGGTTTGTTTGACTGATAGGTTACAACTCACCATTAAGGGATTCAGGGAAGGATCTCAGCATGCTGGCCATAGACATAAAGCAAAACCCATGTATGAACACTGCATACTGCCTTAGGAATCATGGCTTCCTCAGCCTGCTTTTATACAATCCTAGAACTGTCTGCCCAGAGGTGGCATCCCACAGTTGCCTGGACTTTCCATCTTAATCATTAATAAAGGAAATACCTCCATAGTCTTGCCCCAGGAAAATATGGAGACTGTTCTCTCTCTCTCTCTCTCTCTCTCTCTCTCTCTCTCTCTCTCTCTCTCTCTCTCTCTCTCTCACACACACACACACACACACACACACACACACACACACACACTTACACAGATCTGTAAGTGTTACAGTTCTGGAGGGAAAGTTATCTGACCTTTGTAAGTAAGACTGAACATACAGCTCTGAAAGGGGGAGTTATCCTGGCCATCATAAGCCAGGCAATACATACAGTTCTGTTCTGGTGGGGGATGGTTTCCTTACAAGAATGTACTCATCCTGCTCCTCTCCAAGAGAGCTGTTACAGTGCATCTCTGCCCCATTCTGCTAAGGGGGGTTTTCAGCAGAGATGTCCATTACTTCTCTGCCCCACTATGCTAAGAGGACTTCTCTGCAGAGATATAGCGATTCTTCCCTTGCTCAGTTACTTCTCTGTTCCTCTCTGCTGGATTTTGTGCCCAGGGATTGGCTGGTTTTCCTGTTCAGGGATTGGTTGGATTTCACAGTGAATTGGTCAGGGGCAGAGTATGTTTCTCTGGTTTCAGGGCCAATGTGTGTTCCTTTCACTGACCCTTTTTAACCTTTTCACGTTGGTTTCAGGGCCAGGGTGTGTTTCTTTCACTGGCTCTGGTTTCAGAGACAAAGAGTTTCAGGACCAACGTGTGTTTCTTTCACTGGTTCTGGCTTCAACATCAGGGTCTATTTCTTTAGCTGGCCCTTTTGCTTTATATAGTTGTGCTGGTCATGTGTGTCTTATATCAACTTGAGACAAGATGGAGTTATCTGAAAGGAGGGAACCTTACCTGAGAAAATGCCTCCATAAAATCCAGCTATAAGACATTTTCTTAGTGATTGGTGGGGAAAGGTCTAGCCCATTGTGGGTGGTGCCATCCTTGAGATGGTGGTTTTAGTTCTACGAGAAAGCAGGGTGAGCAAGCCATGGAGAGCAAGCCAATGGGCAGCACCCTTGTATGGATTTTGCATCAGCTACTCCCTCCAGGTTTTAGCCCGAGTTCCCATCCTGACTTTCTCTAATGATGAACTATTAACTCTTTCTTCCAAAACTTGCTCTTGATCATGGTGTTTCTTTCACCACAGCAATAAAAACTCTAACTAAGACAAATGTATAAGACAAAATAAAAGCCATCACATTGAAGTTGGGCAAGAAAAGATTCACAGAAGGAATCTTCAATTGAGGTTCTTTCTTCCAAGTTGTTTCAAGTTGACAACTGCTAACGAGCACAGTAAATTATCAAGGAACTACTGATATATCCCCCCACTAAATAATGGACTCTAAAACTTTCAGAATTTCCTTTTCAAATGTACTTTTAAAAAATTTCCATACAGTGTATTTTGTTCATATTCTTTCAACTTCTCCCAGATACTCCCATCATCTCTGTGGTAGCTTGATTGTCAACTTGACTGCATCAAGAATTAACTAAAACCCAAAAATGGAGGCACACCCTTGAGAGATTTCTGCTTAATTTGGAGTTGGAAGATCGACTTTTAAACTGGATCCTTCAAGTAGGAAGACACATCTTCAATCCAGATCTAATCTGGTTTACCCCTTCTGCTGCAAGTCTATATAAGGACATGGAAGAAGGAAGCCCTGCTGGCAAGCTCATTTCCTCACTAGCATTAGAACCTATTTGTTTTTCAGGATTCCAGAGTATACCGAAGACCACTTAGACATTCAGTCTCATGGAACTAGCAACTACTGGATTCTGGAAATTTCTGCTTATAACCAGTTATTGTTGGATTATCCAGACCACAACCTGTATATTGTTCTAATAAATCTGCTTCCTATAAATATATAGAGATTTGCTCTTAAATTCTATTACTCTATAGAACCCTAATACAATCCTTAAGTAAAAAACTTTGTGTTATTTCTTTTTCTCTCTCTTTCAAAAAAGAAAAAAAAGAAGAAAGAAACCATCAAGCAAAAATTTCAAGAAGTACATAAAAACATGGAGATGGTTTTTTGCTGGTTAAACATTCCTGCGCATAATGCCTTCCTTGGAGTGTCATTGATATACCCAGTGTCACTCCGTTGGAGAAATCTGATGTACTCTCTGCCAGCAGGTATCAAGTGCAAACTGTTTCTTGGTTAGGGATGAGCTTTGTGCCCACTTCCTCTTCTCTGAGCCAGGATTTTGAGCTTGAGCTTGCACAGCCTTTGTGCAGACTGTCACAGCCTGTGTCGTGCAGGCAGATTGCTATTTCAGCTTGTAGGATTATTAATTGAATGCAATTTATGAATAAAATGCTCTTTTTGTTTTTTTGAGACAGGGTTTCTCTGTGTAACATTCCTGACTGTCCTGGAACTCACTTTGTAGACCAGACTGGCCTTGAACTTTACTGAGTTCTGCCTGCATCTGACTCCCAAGTGTTGGGAATACCATGCTCTTATGATAGCAAGTATAGTGCTTCCATCTCTGTGAATGCTAGCCAGTAGGGGTAAGGCTTCTATTATGTTTGATGACATAAATAAGTATGTGGTGTCTTCAGCATAGAGTCTTACATCAGGTTGTAGAATGCAACAAATAGCATTGGCAATAGGCTGTAATGGTTTTTTATTTATTTATTAATTATGTATACAACATTTTGTCTGTGTGTATGTCTACAGGCCAGAAGAGGTCAGCAGATCTCATTACAGATGGTTGTGAGCCACCATGTGGTTGCTGGAAATTGAACTCAGGACCTTTGGAAGAGCAGGCAATGCTCTTAACCTCTGAGCCATCTCTCCAGCCCCTGTAATGGTTTTTTAAATTTTTATTGAGCTCTACATTTTTCTCTGTTCCCCTCCCTGCCTCTCCCCTCCCCTTCAGCCCTCTTCCATGGTCCCCATGGTCCCAATTTACTCAGGAGATCTTGTCTTTTTCTACTTCCCATGTAGATTAGATCCATGCGTGTCTCTCTTAGAGTCCTCATTGTTGTCTAGGTTCTCTGGGACTGTAATTTGTGGGCTGGTTTTCTTTAACTTTATATTTAAAAACCACTTATGAGTGAGTCCATATGATAATTGTCTTTCCGGGTCTGGGTTATCTCACTTAAAATGATATTTTCTAGCTCCATCCATTTTAGGCTGTAATGTTTGAAGGGATCTGTGGGACTTCTTTGGTCAATGATTTAAAATGATACAACCCATTTCTAGTATGGGAGAGTTTTATTTAGTAGCAAATGGTGTTTAATTAGGGCACTGTTTCCCTCATTATATAATAACTCCATTTAAATTTCTGTCATATATGAATATATTCTAGATATCTTCCACATTAGTAAGTTTCCATAAGACTTTTCAAAGGGCCTTCAGCATTAGTTATTTCTCCCCATATCCCCTCCTTTACCCCACCCTTTCATACCCCTCCCATTTAATCCTCCTATGCTAGTTTCCCCACTATCCCTCCATAACACTATGTTCTATTTTCAACTATCTCCACCCACCTGGCCCCTTGCTAGCTACTTAACCTCACTGATTATTCCAAATGAAACACGCATGTCTAAAATTTAAAACTTAACATCTACATATAAAAGATGTAATGCTTGTCTCTGGGTTGAGTTACCTAACTTGTGACAATTGTTTCTAGCACCATCCATTTACCTGCAAATTTCATAAGTTCATTTTATGACAGCTCAATAACACTCCATTGTGCAAAGATATCACATTTCATTATTCATTTATAAGTTGATGGGCATCTAGGCTATTATGAATAGAATAGCAATGAACACGGATGAGCAAATAACTCTGTAGTAGGATGTAGCATCTTTTGGGTATATGCCTAAAAGTCATATAGCTGGATTTTGTGGTAAACCTATTTTCAGCATTCTAAGGAACCCCCATACTGATTTCCATAGTGGATGTACATTAAAAGTTCTCCTTTCCTTGTGTCCTGACCAGCATCTACTGCCACTTTTTTTTTTAAATTAATATTGGCCATTCTGGCTGAAGCAGGACATTTTTTTCAGTGTTGATTCTATTTTATTGACTAGATACATATTGACTAGATCAAGATTTTATTTTTTATTAATTAACTAACTAATATTTTCCAGCCCAATCACAGTTCCCCTCCAGCACTCCTCTCCTCTCAGTCATTCCCTTCAGTCTAACCCTCAACCACTCCTTCCCATTTCTCTTCAGGAAAGGGCAGGCCTTCCACGTACATTAGTCAATCATAGCATATCAAGATGCAGTAAGGCTGGGCCTCTTCTTTCCTAATAAGGCTATACAAGGCAACCCAGTGGGAAGAAAGGGCCCCAAAAGAAGGTAACAGAGTCAGAGACAGCCCTTGTTTCTAAAGTTAGACGCCCCCCAAAAAGACCAAGCTCACAACTGTAACATACATTCAGTAGGCCTAGGTCAGTCCCATACAAACTCTCTGGTTGGCAGTTCAGTCTCTGTGAGCCTTTATCAGCCCAAGTTAGTTGATTCTGTGATTTTTCTTATGGTGTTCTTGGCTACTTTGGCTCCATAATCCTTCTTCCCTTTTCCACAGAATTCCCTGAGGTGCCTGCATCTGTTTCAATCAGTTGCTGGGTAAAGCCTCTACGTTGACAGTTGGGCTAGGCAATGATCTATGAGTACAGCAGAGTATCATTAGAAATCATTTCATTGATTTTTTTTTAACCAGTCATGTTTGGTTCTATCCTAGGTTTCTGCACTGTCCAGCCTCTGGATCCTGACTCTCCAAGAAGTATCAAGGGTGCACTCGCTCTCATGGTATGGGTCTCAAGCTGGAACACTCATTGATTGGCCACGTCCAAAATTTCTGTGCCACCTTTACACCAGCATATCTTGTAGACAGAGCAAATTGCAACTTACAATCAAATTACAAATTAAAATCAAAGGTTATACAGCTGGATTGGAGTCCCATTCTCTCCACTGATAACCTGGCCTGGTTATAGAAGAAGCCCAGTTCAGTCTCTCTTTTTTCCTTTTGGTAGGAGTCTTATATCAGGGTAATCCGTATAGATTCCTGGGAGTTTCCATTGTTCTAGATTTCTAGCTTATCCAAGAGATACCTCTGATTCCAGCTGTCTTTCCTTGTACTCTCCCCTTCTATCCTCCCCTAACTTGATGCTACCTGTTCCCATGACTACATCCGCATCCAGGCCCTCTCCCCATTCACCTGTGATGCCTATCTGATTTCCCCTTCACAGTGAGATTCATGTGCCCCCCTTGAGTCTTCCTTGTTACTTGGCTTCTTTGGGTCTGTGGATAGTAGCATGGTTATCCCTTATTTTACTGCTAATAGGTACCTATAAATGATTACATACCATGCTTGTCTTTCTGTGTGTGGGTTACCTCACTCAGAATGATTTTTTTCTAGCTTCATCTATTTGCCAGCAAATTTCATGACGTTATTGTTTTTAAGAGATTTGTAATATTCCATGGTGTAAATGCACCATATATTCTTTATCCATTTTTTGGTTGATGTACATTTAGATTGTTTCCAG
>JAQHUG010000009.1:3353352-3365173 GCA_028555095.1 Dicrostonyx torquatus | reverse complement strand
ATACGGGATTCACACACAGCCATGAGAACCAATAGCGTGACACCATACGGGATTCACACACAGCCATGAGAACCAGTCTTCCCGCACCACGTTTTCCAGATTATTGCTTCCTTTTCCCTTAATCTTTATTGTCGCATTTTCTAAACACACAAAACACTTAGGAAAGTATAAAAACCAACTGTGTACAGATCACTCAGGTTAACCAATAATGTTTCTTTATGGTCTCCGACTTTAAGATCTTTTTATCTTGTTCAAGTAAATGCACATTTGCCTGCATGAGTTCATTTGCATCCTGCATGTGCAGGAGCCCTCTGTGGACAAAGGGAGGTGCTGGATCCTCTGGTACTGGCGTTATAGGCAGTTGTGAACGGCCATGTGGGTGCTGGCAGGTGAACTGAGGTCCTCTGCAAGAACAGTAAGCACCCCTAACCACACAGCCGTCTGTCCATAAATAAAAGACAATGCTACCTATGAAATTTAAACTTCGTTTGCACTCCTTCAGATTCTATTTTCCCTTCTTCCTCTCCTTGGAGGAAGTACTGGGGCTGGCACAGCTTACTCAGCCATATTTTAATAATTTTAACTATATATGGATGTGTCCATGAGAAATACCTCTAAGTGTTCAAACTTTCCTGTGCATAAATGACCTAGACAATCTACCAAAGATAGACTGCTGTGCTCTCTGCCCCAGAGTCAGACTCAGAAGGGCTGAGGGGCCTGGGCTTCAGTGTTTCTAATGAGATCCCGCATAGCACTGATAAATATTGCTGGCATGCTAACATCATTCTGTGTGTTTTAAGGACTTCGTAGGGTGTTTTTGGCTTCCTTCACAAACCCGAGCTTGCAGACTCGCTTGCTGGTAGGATATGGACAACCTCCTCTTCATCCCATGACTCTGTCTTTAACCCTAATTTGCATTTTGATATGCTGTTGTGTGGGACTGCTTTCCCCAGACAGCTGCCCAACCTTGATTTATGAGATGCCGACAGTTCTGCCCCTTTTTGTGGGTGCATCATGATGTTTGAACTGTGTCCCTGATTGTAGGTGGGATGCTTTTCACGACTATACAACAAACAAATGGGTGGGCCTCTCTAATGACGATGTCTTTTCAAGCTTTTCCATTTGCAGTCATTTCATGTGTGCTTTCCTTTTCTCGTTTAAAATAATAATTATTCTTTGAAGATTTATATGTGTATACAATGTAAATTTCCTACTACCTTCCTCTAACATCCCACAGTGCCCTCAACTAGTCTCCCTCCAACATCTTTTTTATTATTAACATTATTAACAACCTTCAAATCCAATTAGCGCTGCTTGTATTCATGTGGATGTGGGCTGTCCACGGGGACACGTGTATTTTTCTAAGAAATTCTCCACTCTATGCATATTTTCAAATTTATCATTAGCATTATAGAAGCCTTTCAAAATTACTTTCCTCCACTTATTTTCAGTTTTCTTTCCACACACCACTAATTTGTGCTTCTTCTCTCCTCCTGATTGTTCCTGCTGCCAGTAGCTCATCTGTTCTCACAATTTTCATATAAGTCATTACTTTCTGGATGCTTTCTCTTGTTTCCCCTCCCCCATTTTAGTACTTTGTGCATTTTGTTATTTATTTTGAGCTGGGATCTTGGTATTCACTCTGGTTTCTGCCTTTATACCTTCTTTGAGTGTTCACATCATTAATTTTGACATCTTTTAAGAAATCCATATGCTTTTCATGTAAACATCACTGCAGTCTCCATCCATGATAAACAGTGCTTGCATTTTCATTTTGTTATAAATATCATATAATTTCTGTTCAAAAGTGTTCTCTGACCCAGGAATAGAATAACATTTTAGTTTCTATTGGTCTTGCTAAGTCTTATGATAAACCTTTAACTTTAGTCCTCAGCAGTATGATAAAACTGAAATCACAACCATATACATGTGCATATATAAGGGGTGGTTGACTTGTTGGCACAGAGGTTATTATCATTATTTTAGAAACAGCTATTTGTTGATGCTTTATGATCAGATAATGACAGATAAAAAGTTCCAATCAACAGATATACATCAAAATAAAGATATTTTTTTAAGACATGGTTTCTCCCTGTAGCCCTGGTTATCCTGGACAAGGCTAGCCTTGAGCTCAGAGATCCACCTGCCTCTGCCACCTGCCCCTTACTCCAGTGCTGGGACTAAAGGCATGTGTCATTACACCCAGCTAAAGGCAATATTTTTAAAGTCTGGATAATGACATTAGCAACACCTTAGAGTTTTGGGTGATTTGAAAGTTGAGTATGGTAGCTACCCCACTCACCCCAGAGCTCAATATTCTGAGGCAGGAGGGTCTTAGTGAGTTCCAGGCTGGCCTCAGAAACACAATAAGATATTGCATTGCAAAAAAGTAAAAGAAAATTTGAACTCAGATGAACTTAAGTCTACTTTCTAATACATTTGATAAAATACAGTAAAGAATGATTTAATAGCCCAGTCTTCACAGTGGATTTTATATTTCACTTTGTGCAGCCCAAATTTAACAACTCTGTCTAAAAAATTCAAGTTAAAGATTAATTCATATTTAGTATGTTTGGAATATTTGAGGGTTTTGAACTAAAGAAGATATATTTATTTCTATACATATAACACTTTTAAACAGAGTTCTTTATCTGAGAAAGTGTCCAGAGACTGGCACCTCTAGAAAGCCAACAAGAATCAAAGAGACACTACAATGTCACACTACAAACAACTGCTGGACGGATGACTAATGATCTCCCTGAAACCTTTTTCCTGGGAGGCACAGATGGCACTCATCTCCAGGTCAAAATGACTGTGGAGGGCCACTAAGATGGCTCAGTGCATAAAGGAACCTACAACCAAGCCTGAGAAGCTGAGTTTAATCCCTGGGACCCACAGGAGTGAACTGACTCCTGACAGTTGTCATCTGACTCCACATGAACACCTTGTACGACTGTGGGTGCGCCTATGTGTGCTCTTTCTCTTACTCTTTCTCTCTTTCACTCTCTCACACACACCATGCTCACATAAAGTAAATTAATATAATAAAAAGATAAATTACTATGGAATTCCATATCCCTTTGGTGGGGTATTTGTTTTATATATATGTATATATTGTTTTTGTTTTTGTTTTTCGAGACAGGGGTTTCTCTGCAGCTTTGGAGTCAGTCCTGAAACTAGCTCTTGTAGACCAGGCTGGTCTCGAACTCACAGAGATCCGCCTGCCTCTGCCTCCTGAGTGCTGGGATTAAAGGCGTGCACCACCACCACCCAGCCAAAATAGCATTTAGCAAAACTTCACCATAAAAGATGTGTTAATTGGTAGGATGCTTTGAATTTTGTCATATTTTGCTTTACTATTACCTAGCATCATTCAACAGCTGAAACTAATAAATGCAACGTAGGCAGTTCTGTTCAAAACATCAGCACCCACTGAGTATCCAGAAGGCTGGGGAGTCAAGTTAAAAAGCACAGAGAGCCTACTTTTGTGCTGCGAAGTGTTCTAGGAGTCCTTGGTTCATGGAGTGACACACAAGACTGAAATGCCAAACTCCTTTTCCTCTTTGGTCCCCAAGGGCTATTCTGTATTCTTTGTTTTGTGGAGCAGAAAACAGCCTTTCAGTGGCCCTGGTCTTCAGAGAGAAAGCCATCTCACCAGTTATCATCCATCCATGAGCAGGACCCTTGTTGTCCATGGTTCCCACAGTTCTGGCCTGGTCTTTGTCTGTGAAACTGAAGGCTTCTGGATACTCACAGATGGATGATGGGTAGTGAGGTGATTGTTATCTGTGTTTCCCGGCAACACCCCGCTATGGGTAACACAGCTACTGATACCACCTCAGGTTCCCTTTTACAGCTGTAGTGAAGGCTTGCATATAGCACCTGGTACCACAGCCTTAATCAGGTCTCGTCCCACCCGATCTTATCTTCCCATCTTCTTTGAGGAATACCCCTTGCTTGGTAAGTCACATCCACCAAGATTCCTGCCTCATTCTCTCCTTCCAGCCATCTCACCTAACACATGGACAAACCAGAAAATCTATGTGGAAGCTTTATATATAATCCCTGATGTCAAAGAATGTAAGTCAAAGTGAGAAGAAGCCTTCCTGACACTCAGGACCATCACATCCAGATTGCTGACACCTGAGCCGGGGAGAGATGTGCATGATGGTTTGGTAGAATGCAGGAAGAATGCTACAGAATTAAATCAATTATTGTCAGGTTTTATATATGTTGTGTGAATATAAATACAGTTTATCAGTGGCAGTTATCAAGAAAATATTGGAAACTACTATACTATTGCAGTAATAATCTCCTTCCATAGCACTTGTACTAACAGTGTTATAGTTATAGTTCAGATCCATGCTGAGTTTACACAGTCTAATGTTGTTGACACTGTCCCAGTAAACCAGACTGTCCCAGTGAGCATCTTCTCACTTACCTTTCCCTTTCTGCCTTATTCTTGATAGATTTGTCTTGACTGATGGCTTTACTATTTTCCATAGAAATCTTAGCCTGGTGGGCTCGCATCTCCTTGCTTTCCCTATGAAATAAAAATAAGAAACAAATGAATGGAGAGGTGTATGATGGAGGTTAAGAACTCCATAAGGCCACAGTTGAAGGTTAGGAGTCTACAGATGGAGTCCTGGTGCTTACCATAAGGTGATTGCTCTGTGTCACATGCCTTAAAAGGGTGCCTTTATGATATATAACATGAAAAACAACAGCTACGAAGACAATGTGTAACAATAGGGCCGAGTTCAATTTTTTTACATGTCTGAGCTCATGGAGTTGTTTTGTCCTTTGGCAAAGGAGGGAAGGAACCCTAGCTCAGGAGGGATAGCTATGGCTGAGCAGAGCATTGCCACCTAGTGGAGACATGTGTTGTGACTGGTATTTTGGAGCAAAGATGCTGCATTAAAAAAAAAAGAAAGAAATGCACAGATGTTCAACTTTACCATGCTCTGTTTGGGACTCAGTGAGATGGAAGAGTCAGAATACTCTAACCTTCACATGTGACCTTCCTGCCGACCAACAGTCCATGGGAATGAAAGGGACTAAATAGTTCCAAGAAAGTATAGAAAAAAAAAAAAAGAGCAGACCTGTATTGACAGCTGACTAATGACTGTATAAGTGCACATGTGTGTATGACAGACATGTCTATTTTGGGGTCACTCTTGTGTATAATAAAGGCATATAGTTTAGAAGACTAAAATGGATGTGATTACAAATAATCACATAACTTAGTAGTTTAACTTAGTAGTGATCTCCTTAGGTGTTTGCACGGAATGCACAGGCAAGGACACTGGTTACCTAGGTCCAGTGGTTTGTTCCACATCAAGAAAGATGGGCAAGGCTAAAATGGGGTTTTAGTCAGCCACCTTGTATCCCATCAGCAGGAGAATGAGAGGAACTCTGGACCCAAGGCAAATGTTCTCAGCGTTTCCCACAACTTCTAGTAAAGTGATCTTTCCAGATGCCCACTCTTCCTTTCTTTCCTTTGCTTATGAATGGCCAAAGGTTGCTAGCAAAAAGGAAATGATGCACCAGGCAATGGAGATTTAACAAAAAAAAAAAAAACAAAAAACCAACCCTAGTGCTGCTGCTACTGTGAGGAGGAATGCTCTCACCACAGACTTAATTTTAAGATAAATTAGCAGCTGGGTTTGTGTGTGTGTGTGTGTGTGTGTGTGTGTGTGTGTGCATTTAAATGACTTTCTAAGCAATGAAAAATTAATTTTTTTTTCTTTCAGGTTATATCTAACTTTGAGGCTTATAATTTTTCTCTATGTGGTTAGAGACATGATTTGAAAGTGCCTCGTACTCTAACCCATTTTGAAAAAAGGGGAGGTGCCTACAAGCTGCCACCATTGCAGCACTCAAAGCGAGGAAGGGATGCTGCTACAGGGACTTGACACAAAGCACACATGCAACCGGAAGCACTCCTGAAGAAAGAAGACAAGGTACCCTGTGGAAGCAGCCCCAAACTCAGAACTCCACCGGGCACAGCACACTTAATAACAGAAGCAGATGTCAGGTGCCATTCAACTGTCTCACAGGAGAACTGGAAACTATGGCAAAACCACTTTATTTTCTATGTTAGGATGTCTCTTCAAAAGTAAGGCTGGAAGTTTTACATACAGCCATAAAATTTATGCAGTTGCCATTTTTTTTCTTAAAAATGAACATTTTGCTTTGTTGGTATAAAATTTCTGTTTTGTATTGTTTTGTCTAGATCAGCGTACCCCTGACTATGGCATATAGTAAGTACTTAATGAAGAGCAAGCAAGATAAGCAAACTGGGATAAATAGATGCAAGAAAAGAGACATTCTCTATTGCCCAGGAAGAAGTCCAGCTCAGCCTAGGCAGTATTTCAAGTACAATATGCCCTTTGCTGAAGTGGGGATAAGCAAATGAACTGATAGGTCTTTGCTATCTCTTGGTCGAGTCTGTCCTCCTAAAATGCAGTAGTCCCAGCAATGTACAGAAAGGAAGGAGGCTCTCTTGAATGCATTGCCACTGTGGGATGAAAATCACCCTAGGAGCTCCACTGTCGAGGACTTCTCATGTCTTACCTTCCTAAGAGAATTCAGCTCTTTTCTAGCCCTAATTTACTGTTGAGCCCCAAAACACTTAGAGGAGGAAGACCATTTCTTAGTATGCATTATAGGCAACTTGTAATCTGAGCTAACTTTACGTGACTGTGGTGTCTTCCTAACACAGACAAGCCATTGGCAGACACTACTTCATATAAATCAGCTTCCTTACACTAAGTGTATGAGATACATCGCACTTGTTTTTGTTCTTCACACACACACACACACACACACACACACACACACACACAGTGAGTGTTTGACTCTCCCACCTGTCATGGGAGAGCTTCAGCTGCTGGGTCTGTTGCTCATGAGCGTTGATGAGCAGCTTTCTCAGCAGCTCACACTGCTGGTTCAAGTGCAGATCCCGGATTTCTTGCTCCTCGGCACTATGCGTGTTGATCATTTCTGACCACTCCTTTGTGTGCTGGGCCACAATCTCTTTGACCTGTG
The DNA here is from genome assembly GCA_028555095.1 of Dicrostonyx torquatus. Lineage (NCBI taxonomy): Eukaryota > Metazoa > Chordata > Mammalia > Rodentia > Cricetidae > Dicrostonyx > Dicrostonyx torquatus. The sequence goes on along the minus strand of JAQHUG010000009.1, from coordinate 3,358,123 downwards.
TGGGGAAGATGGGATGGGTCACCTGGACCCTTTTGGTTCAGCTATGCACTGAAACCAAACGCTATTCATGCAGGCCCGTTTGTTTTGTTACTCAATGGACATCTACAACCCACAAAAGCAACAATCACTAGTGACTGTTTTATTGAGACCAACCTGTCACTCTGGCTGCTGAGTCTCTTACATTGGCCTGTTATTTCACTTTCTGTCCCATCCTTGGGCGTGCCTGGGTCTTGGTCGGTTCCAGAACATGTTCTCATTTCATGTTTCACTTCTACTAGGCCACAAGTCTGAAGCGAGAACTGAGTGCCCTCTTATTCCTAGATTATGGCTTACTTTATTACCCTCAGTAGGCACTAGAGCAGAAAGTCCTCCACTTCTCAAGGCCACACTGTGCAACATGGTTTTTCAGCCCCCTTGTAAATGACTAGAGGCTGTTTCTCCAAATCCTGAAATCTGCCTGTCTCTGTGACTTGCTCTAGCCAAGGAGACAATAGCAAGTGTGCCTAAAGCAGAGGTATATAAACAAGATCTTTTCCTTCTTCTATGGCTGGTGCCCTGCAAATGAGCCTGGACTGCCCTCCTGGAGGCTGGAGGTCATGTAAAGCACACAGTCATCCTGAAGGTAGCAACCCATCATATACACAAGTGAGGATAACAACCCCCGCTAACTGAGCCCCACAAAATCAGAGCCGTCAACCATTTGAATATAGTCCAAATTTGTGGCCCTCAGAATGAGGAGCGAATAAATAATAGTTGTTTAAAGGCATTACTTTTGGCAGCTTACTACACAGCCAAAGTAAACTGATGCCATTGTCAAGACTTCTGATCTACATGAGGAACGTATCTAAAACTCATGGCATAGTGCATAAAGCACTAATTCTCATATCCAAGGCTAAAAAGAGGCAGAGAGAATGGAGACTGATACATAGTTCCTGTGATGCAAAATAAATAGCACAAAGAAGGACTCCATCCAGAACAGTGTGACAGGTCTATGCATGTATTAGAGCCATGGGGCTGGATGATAAAGCCTTACATAAACATATAAAGCTGCTGTTTCGAGCATGGGCTATAATTGAGAGCTTTAACAATTTTTAATTTAAAATTTATTGTTACTGAAATAATGTTTGTGTTCTTCTGAATCTTAGCATTGAGGTTCTCTCCAAAGGCTCACAGCTTTACTTAAGGTCTTTCAAAATCCTACTTTCATTTGACTTGGGGAAACTGCCAGTAGTTAGGTTCAACTCTTAAAATATCAACTTAATTTCTATCACCCTAAAAGTCCTAGCAAAGATGCAGTAAAATGCAAGCAAGTATTCAGTCCACAGTTTGGTTGCTTGCGTCGTGTTTGGTGCTCCCTCTGTAGGGAAGCACAGTCTGTATTTTTCAGTACCTGCAGGGCTTTCCTTCCAGCCCCTTTGCTCACTGTTTCACTTGATCCATCAGGATCATCACCGTAAGTGTCATCAGTCTATTTCTACACACAAGATAAAAAGGTGTTCCATGCCAGGGCTTTGCTCAAAGATGAGTAAAGGTGCTGCAAGCACAAACCTCTAACCCCATCTTCCAAGTCCAACTACCCACTACTGCTTCTGACACCAGATCAATCCTGAGTTGCTCCTTCTAAAGTAAACTATAAAATATTTTCTTCAAGTCACCGTGTTAAAAAAAAAGGGGGGGGGTTCTTACCTTAGATTTGTGATCTGATGTCAGGGTCTGAATTTTAATTTCTGTTTCTTTTTTCATTTCAAGACAATTACTTCCCCTGAAAATAGAGAAGTGAAAATGCATGCCAGAAATTAGATATCTTTCAGTTCCCTTGGGCCGCTGTGACAACACTTTCTGATGAAGACAATATAGTCATCAAATGTGTGATGCCATGGCTCATTGGGCAGAGTCCGTTTTTCCAGGAATAGATTTATACCTTAGAAATTTATCTGTACCATGATTACTCAATTCAACCACACAGAGAAATACTTCAGACCTAGTAATTATCTTCTTGTTATTGTCTGTTGTCAGAGTTTCCATTTTGGTTCCTGCTTTTCTTTAAGCGGTTTTGTATTTATTCCATAAAATATTATTAGGAATGAAAACAGTCTTGAAGTGAATTTCTAATTCCCTCATTTTGGTCATCAAGCCAGATTTTTGTCTTTTAAACATGCCAGCAAGGAAGAAAATAGCATTTATTTGCACTACATAGCAGGGGAGGGGTGGATTATTCTCTCCCGAGTAGGAAATATACACCAGGCGATCGCCCAGAAGCCATTACTGCTGATTCCAGGGCTGGTATTTTCTTCTCCACGTTATTGCGGAAACCAGAACAGGACCTGGCCTTCTCTCTTCAGCACGTATGCTCTGGCTTTTGCTAGCCCAGCTCACAGTGCTTCATTTTATGAACCAAGCATCCTCGGAAAGCAGCACTCTCCCCTGCAAATGGGCTCACTTGTCACACCCGCTGCTTCTCAATGACTGGTACTCAGGGTGTTTCTTCTCCAGTCTGTTATTCACAAGCTGAAATGTTCCCCTGGCTTCATTCCAGACAAACTTCCACAGTAAATGTAATGATGGGCTTTATCCAGCCTTCTTAACCAGCTGGCATAAACTAAGGATCCCTGTAATATTAAGAAGTCACGACTGCATAATTATTCCCCTTCACGCATTGCCTTATTCATTCTTTGCCCCTGCAGAAATGTTTGCTTTGATTTCTCCAACATTAGCTTTTTCTTTCTCTGCCTTCTCTATTCACCTCTCCCTGCCACCTTAAACAAGCTGAATGGAACATTCGCGAGAGACAGTTATCCTGTAGTTAGGCAAGAACACTTCACTAAAGTGCCTTTTCCCACTTGACCCATGCCCTTCAGTTGGGTATGAAGAGTAGGGAAAACTTCTTCACTGACTATGGCAATGAGGTCTGATTAACCTACACTGTAAATTGAAAATATCAAAAATTCAAGATGCATTTAATTCAAGCAAGCTACCCAGTCTGCTGCAGAGGATCAACCATTCTCCACCTCCCTTATGTGGCTGACTGGGGCGATGCTGACCAGAAATTATCCCACCACCAACTAGAAACCCAGGCAAAAGCAAGATTCAGAATTCCAAGTTCATCTCTTCCTGGATGCAGCTAACTCCTGCACCATGGTGAAGCTGGAAAATCAAAACTCAAACCATCATCACCCAAGGTCACCTGCACATGTTCTAGAAATGGATCCTGTTATGGAAATATCCAAACACATATGATCAATTTCCCCTTTAATAACATTCCGGCAACCTGAAAACACAAAGTCTAGGTAGCAACAGGAAGCTCCCCTTGGAGTAGGCTGTGCAGATGAAAATATCTCATAACTGGCTGTGAAGGTGCTTTCCATGAGTTTTTTTTAGGTCTTGCATTTCAAGTACTGAGAATATTCTCTCTGCAGAGCCTGAAGGTAGATCTGCATTTAGCAGCACAGGTTCAGAAAGAAACCTACAGGCAGGCTGCTTCAGTCTCCTATAGTGTGACATAAAGATTTATGTATGGTGGAACCCCACCACCTCCTCATGAGGATGGCTCCATGGCCAGTGTCTTATATGAAAGAACCAGTAATAAACATCATTTTCATTCCACTTTATGCTTGAGAATAAAATAATAAGATAAAAGTGGATTCTTATCTAAAGTCCTAGGGACATTATTGTTACAAATTTAGGAACCTAATATCATTCTTGACAGAGCAAACTTACTATATAGCTTTTGCATCTGAAAACTCACAGTAAAACACAGAGCCCACATCCGTGCACAGAAGCACTGCACTAACTGGACTTAGTGGGCTCCAAAAAAGAAAGAAGACATGAATTTGGGAGGGAGACGTGTTGAGAGGAATATGGCAGATTCAGAGAGAGAAAAGAGAGGATGCACATCATTGTATTTCATTGGATACATGTGCAAAATTCTCAAAGTAACAAAAATTTATTTTAAAAAAGAAAAAAGAAAATTACAACACTGTAATCCTGGAAAAACAGAGATCATTTGTTGAAAAGTGATGTGTACATAAGAATAAGTATATTCATGGAAAGAGTTGAAAATCTGTCAAGACTTCACCCCTTATAAACACAGTATTAGGGTCTATAACACATGTTTAACATTTTTTTTTCAAGACGACATTGAAAATGAGAAAATGACATTTTTAAAAGTTAACGCTGCTGAATACAGTCAGAAGTCTGTAAAAGCCATGCTTATGATTTGAGTGTGACATGTCTTCAGAGGCTCATGTTCTGCATGCCTTGTTCCAGGAGGCCTTATTCTTGGAGGCTAAGGGACCTTTAGGACCAGGGCTTTGCTGGAAAAAGCAGGTCACTAGGGACATGACTTGATGGTTATGACTGCTGCTGGTGTCTGTCTCTCCTTCTGATTCCTGGCCCTCAGTGATGCGAACATGCTCTCCCACATGCTTCTGATGATAAGAATGACCTGCCAGCCTCCTCCACCACAATAGTGTGAATCCAGGAACCAGAAACTTGTCCTGACTCACTTAAAATATACATCCGAATGCTTTTAAAGCCACAGGCCATGGCTCTGCTTGAGTGACGCGCAGAAAAACAATGCAGGAAACAAGGAGGATTGTATAACACTGTGTGTCCACACAAACTGCCTGGTGTGTGTTTTTCTGGAAAATATAACTGTAATAGAAATGAAGGCGACTCCAAACGTGAGCTCCAAGATGAGAGGGGCACATAATTATCTGCCACTGGTGCCCAAGCAAAGGGCACTGGCTCCATGTCTTGAAATTAGAATTTT
>JAQHUG010000009.1:3309271-3343118 GCA_028555095.1 Dicrostonyx torquatus | reverse complement strand
AAAAAAAAAACACTTGTTTTATCGGTGTGCATGGTACAAAAACATTTGAAAGTGGTCAAAACATTTTACCTTCATTTGCTTTAAATCTTCTATTCTCACTTGAGGGATAAGTTCAATACCTTTAAAAAAAGTCACAACAATGTCAAGATGCATATTAAAAATTAGACTGAATAACAGACAATATGAACTTCCCTTCTCAGCCATAACTAAAGCATCCAAAGCAGCTTACATGTTACAGACAGAAACATCTTACATTCTTAGATATGCACTGAACAGGGCCATTGTCATGATTTGTGTCCTTGTTTCTCCACCAGCCTCTGATTCAGGCCACAGACATTAGAGAGGGCAGATCACAAGAGAAAGCTCTAAGACAGCCCTTGGACAGGACACGAAAAGAAAGCAGGTATGTGTACTCCATGCTCAGGCAGCCTCAGGCAGGTAGGTTCTCTGGAGCTCCCATGTGTAATGGCTTGGGAGTCACTCTATCTGAATGGAGAGAGCTTTGTGGTTACACATGTGTCAGTTGAGAGTGTTAGAGATTCCTGAAACCTTCCAGGCTTCAGTGGGGAATTCCCACAGTCTCAGGACAATTGTGAAGAAGTATCTGTAGTCCCCAATCAACCAGCCTTCTTAGAACCCCATAAAGATGTCGGGAACAATAATATCTGTTGCAGCTATTTTTATCTCTGGGTTCAAGGTACACAGGATCAGTCAACTAACTTTCAACTCTGTTCCTACCTTAATCATCCATCACCAAAAAGCAAGGCTTTGTGAGCTTCTTTTTGACAAATGTAACCTCAATATTTAAGCAATATGCTATTGAGTATGGTAATGTTTTAAACACACAGGAAATAATGAAATCTGACTCCCTGTCTAAAGGATTCTGTCTTGAGAACCTACAGTAACACATCTAGCTTGCTTGCTAGCTGAGCAAAGCCTCCTGGACTCACAGTAGTCAGGGCAAACACAACTGCAGAAGAATCCCTAATGGGCTGTTTGATTGCAGATTTTCATCGTAGGTAAATAAGATGAATGTGTACTCAAGGATAATTGATTTTTATTGGAATCCCAAAGGCGGGCATGGTGTATTTAAGAAAGGTAGGTATGGAGTCCCATGCTCTTGCCTTTAGCTTTTATTCATTTAAAGATTTACACAGTCCAGTGAATGTCAAAGCAAAGTCGACTGGGAGAATCAGTACTGGGATCCATCATATTTTGGGGTAGGATAGAAAGGGTATACACAGCCATTTTCTGATATCTCATGTCTGGTGTCACAAGATCCCCAACCTCCCCCAGGCCTCCCAGTGCACAGTGGAAGAGAGAGGCAGTATAAACAGCACGTGAATGTTGCAAGGCCAAGGGCTTCCTAGTCGTGGCTCCCAGCTCTCTTGTTTACATAATGAACACAGGGTATAGGAGACTGCAGTGTCCTCAGATACCTAGCAAGTCCTAAGACTTAGGCCACACCAACAAGACTTTCTTTCCTTGTTTTGGTCTTAACCAAATCTTAATACACTAGAGCCTGAAAACAACATACCTTCCTCAGTCACAATTTTCACTGTTGGAGAAATATATGAATGTTGTATGAAATTTTTAATTTCCCTAAGTAGTTAGGAAAATCCCATATTTTATAGGACAGAAATTGCTATGGTTAGATATGCTTAGAGTTGTGTGGTCAATAGGACATCTGAGAGTAATAGAGATAGCTTATGTGTGAGGTCTCCAGAGACACACAGCTCCTGAGCGCTGGAAATGTGGGCATGTAAGGAGGTGAATGTTCAGGCTTACTCTCAGCTCCCTTGCATTGCTCCATGTGGCCACAGGCTACCATGCTGGACAGTGCACATCTGCTGGCTGGCCTGGTAGGAAAGTAGGTCACGTATCATATCTTAAGTTCCAAAGGTCCTTGCTTATTGTAGTTTTACTACATAAAGCTTTTGATATTATCAATATAGCTCCATAAAACAACCTGCTTTCTCAAACCCTAACCTAGAAACTAGCAAGGACCCCAGTATGCTTGATCCTTTACTGTTAAACAGCAAAGAAAATAACACGGCATGGGTATGGTCATTGCTGTTTCTCGGCTGCACAGCTAGGAGATGCAGTTGAATTTCTCACTTCCTCCATCTCCACATCTGCTCTTCTAGCGGGTCACAACACTCTGCACCCTCTTACATTTTCCTTCTGTCTCTCTTCACTGCTATCAGAACTATCAGAACATGTGTTTTATGCCTCAAGTCATCAATTTTGGTAGCCAGGCTTCTGGCCTCAGCAACCAGGCATCCCTGATTGTATAGACAGATTATTATCATAATTTGTCTAAATCGAGAATTCTTTCTCTAAATGAATGTTTATGTAATTTCATTCTGCCTGAGGGTTCTTATCTCCTCACTCCTCTGCCCCTCCCACTCCACACCTAACACCAATCTGCTGCTCACATGTCCACATCAGCATCAGTTTAAACTCGGAAGCCAGAGTCACTTATTACCTAGGTGAGCCCTCCCTCAACTCCTCTGTTGCTCTTGCCATCCACTTGTAGAGTGTCACCCTGAAGTCTCTCAAAATACATTTGAGTTTGTTTTGTTTTTTTCTCTTGAAGATCCACATCCAAACTACTAAATCCTTTTTCCCTAGTTTTTTTCTCATGAGTACCTTCAGGTTAACGCAGGCTGCCTTCTCTGCTCAGTCATTTACTAGTCATGTGCTTCCTAAGAAAGGACACTGCCAGATCTTTCCCAGCATGGTTCCAGGGACATAGTAATGGTGCAGGATGTGTGTCTGGTTAACCCTCCAGTCATAATGTGCTAAGTGCTCTAAGACAGTCCTGCGTACCAGGGGTCTTGATGGCTTATAGCATCTCTCCTGGTAATGAATGTTGTCCTCCACTTCCTTCTTAGAGTGATCCCAGGGTTATTTTCAGACCAGGGCAAGTGAACGGCTTCCACTTTCCCTTCAGGTAGCAGCCTTCCCTTGGTTTCTCTACCCATTTCCTTCTGCTTGAGCCAGACCTATGCCCAGCTCAATGAGGATCTTATCTCTGAGTCCTCTCTCCTCTTCTGTTCTAACTAGTTAGTCCTCATTGCACCTGCCTAGGCTGGTCATTGCAATGGAGATTCTCCTTACTCTCCCCTGCTCATGTGTATCCCCAAAGATATACAGGCCTTTATTATTATCTTTATTATTATTTTATTGGTAGAACATATGATGGTGGTGGCTTCTTGTAGGCTCCCAAGTCTCCTGAATAATGTGCAAAAATGTAACAGCCTGTAAATCCTACCCTTTGGATGAATTGGGGAAAGTCATTAGACTTAAATTGACAGCTGCTTGGTTCCTCCAATGTAACCTTCATGAGGAACAAAGATAAGGCAGCTATAAACCCAAGTACAGACCCATTTAGAGCTATGGACACTTTGAGCCTCCAGAAGCTGATTATGCTGCACTGTTTTCAGGACTACTTTACACAGTAATTACTACAGTCTCTATGGACTGGTGGATGAGAGAAGAACTTTACCGCTTGCATTTTCCACTCCCTCTCTCTGTAGGAGTGTCAGTGCTAATACTAACCAGGACTGGGGAGGAAATGCCTTAGCTTGGGTCATTACCTCCGTCCATGATCTTTCCTGAGACGAAGAGACAAACAAACAGCTGCAGGGGGCTGTACAAACTGGGCGACTTTTGTGCAGCTTCATTTTCTAATTTGTTTCACAAAGTTCGGGGAACACTTAGTTTCCTGCTAAATAACCAGGCTGTTTCAGTTGGGAAAGACGGTCTCATCTTACCTTGAATTATTAGCACTGTATGTATGTATTTGTATGGACAACTTAATTTCCTTAACCACGGGCATTAATTTACTGGTGAATAGGGACAACCCACATTCAGAAGCCCATAGGAGAAAAAGAGATTACTATTAAAATGAACAGACTGAGCATAGTCAATTACTTATGGTCAAGGAGGTATTTTAAGTATTTAACTGTCAATATGAAATGGGTAGCATTCAGTTAGAATGGATTCCTGGCCATCTTGAACCGACGTCCACAACAATACCCAGCATAGATGTTTCCCTATTTACAGACTGTTGAGTAGCACAGAGTCACATGATTCTATATGACACTTCTTATGACAGTGGTTCTCAACTTTCCTAATGCTGAAACTCTTTAATACAGTTCTTTATGCTGTGGTGACCCCACACCATAAAATTACATTTGTTGCTGCTTCATAGCTGTAATTTTGCCACTGGTGTAAATCTTAATGTAAATATCTGATATGTGACATCTGTGAAAGAGTTGTCCAACTCTCAAAGGGGTCGAGACCCACAGCTTGAGAACCACCTTCTTATGCGTGTTGTCCTGCCCAGAGAAAACCATTTGAAAATGATCTTCAGATGCCCATATGCTGGCTTTAAAAATAAGCAGTGGAGCCAATCTCTATGTACAGGGAAATTACGCAGGACATTTGTGACTCTGCTGTTTCATGAGCCCCCTGCCTGTCATCAGAGGGTGTTAGTTAGCTACCAGCACTATTGTAGTAAGGGCTCCTCTACCTTTGCTACAAAGGGCACTGAAGTAAACACTGTACAGCTAAGGATAACTCAGTGTTGTCCTTAGTTAAGGTGCGTGGACTCCAGCCCATGAAGCACAAACAGTGATAGCCTATTAAACTCTCAGGGAAGGAAATCAAGCAGCTTGTCCAGTAAGTCTGTCTTTGAGTCTCATGTCAAATGAAAGTTGATGGTTCCAAATGCCTCCATAAAGACTGTCTATAATGAGGTTAACACTGTAAAATTGACAAGGAGTCTAGCAGCACACCTCACCTTTCTTGGCTTCCTGGCCAGAGCCCAGGGCGGCTGTGGTTGTCGGTCTGAGCTCAGAGCTGCTCTGGGGTGTCACGTTTGCTTTGGCTGGGTTGGCTTTGCCTTTCTTGTCATTTTTGGAAGTGTCACTGGGCACATCTGCTATGTCACTCTGCAACAGAAACATCTCCAGTGACTGGAATGCATGCCGCTAGAAGCATCTTTACTTTAATGAGAGACCCTTCAGCTTCTCAGACTTCTACTATCTTTAAAAATCTTTATCTGAAGCTAGGCTGGGAGACATTCACCTTTAATCCCAGCACTAAGGAGTCAGAGGCAGGTGGATCTTTATGAGTTCAAGGCCAGCCTGGTCTAGTTACTGAGTGAGTTCCAGCTAAGGTGAAATCATGTGACCTTGCCACAAACAAAACAAGAGAAGCTCTTTGACTAAGGGGAGTAATGATGCTGGACAAAAGGATCCAGACAAGGACAAACAATACAACTCCTTTTCAAGCAGGACGTTTTCTATCTGCTAGAGACTGGCTGAATGTGCTCCAACCTGAGCAGTCTAGCAAAGGAACACTTAAACCCAGAAAGAGACCTAGGGAATGCTGGAATGTGAAGACAAAGAAATGAGTATATAGTAATAAATGCCACTTTCATTAACTCATTGAACTCAGTTATTGGGCATTCCATCGTTGATTATAACTTCTAATGGAGAGTTCCTATTTCATTTATAATGTAACAGGTATCCCCAGATGTCTCACTGGTGACTAAAAGGCTCTTTCTGATGGTGGCCACATTTTATAAAATGTACTTAATTTTTGTTAAGTTATCCATCAAATTCCTATTAGATGGATAAGCTTGGTTTTGGAAACCTTCGTAAGCTTCCTTGATCACCTTTCTCTTGTTTTGCAGCCTCTGTTTGGAAACCGAGCCCCAAAACCAGACCGTCTTTAGCCCACAGTTTCCACTTACAGTTTCAATGCCCATAGCTCTCATTTGGTCAGCTCTCTTTTCCGTGATTGAAAGAAACTTCTTTGGGTCAGATAGAGCATCCACAATATCTGAAAAACAATCAGTGAACTATAAATGTTCTGTTGAAATGAACACACCAAGAAAATGCAGCTAAATTCTCAAGATACGGCTGTGAAACACAGTTAGTTATAGATAACAAAAATAAGAAAAAGTGAGAGTCAACACCTGGACAACTTTCTTTTCTCCCCCAAATAACAAGGACAGGGTGTCAGGGCTATAAGAGTGAATTGTTAGGGATCCCGTTTTTGGTTTTGGTTTTTTGAAGCAGAGTATTGATCCTCCTAACTCACCTTCCAACTGTTGGGATCGTAGACATGAGTCCCTGCGGCTAGCTGCCAGGGGATGATGACTCATTTATTTGTATACATTTAGCAAGATGATTAATGAGACCAGTTTGTCCTTCTGTAGGTTAGAGCTGCTATAGCCTTCCCTGAACAGCTACTGGTGAACTCAAAGCAACGATGAACATAAGGACATGAATATAAGGAACCTAGACACTGAACAACCTGGGCCAGTACCATTCTAATATCAAAACCATATAAAGACACAACAAAAAAGAAAAACCACAGGCCAATATCTGACGAACATAGTTTCAAAAATGCTCCATTAAATATTAGCAAACGGAATATGGACATACATCAAAAAGATAATCACCACGACACGTTGGCTTTATCTTGAAATGCAGGGATGGTAAACATATGCAAGTCAATAAATGCAATAAAGCACATAAATGGGCCTAAAGACAAAAATCACGATAATCTCAATAGATGCAAAAAAAAGTCTTTGACAAAACCCAACATGTCTTCATGATAAAGGTCCTAGAGAGAGAATGTCAGCCTAGAGCGAACAGACCTCAATATAATAAAACCATATATGAACAATCCACAGCCAACAGCATCCTAAATGGAGAAAAGCTTGAAATAATCCCACTGAAGTCCAGAAAAGATAAGGCAGCCCCCATCCACTTTCCTTTTCAACAACTTTGCCTATGTAAAACACCTGATGGTCCTAATAAAGAGCTGAACAGTCAATAGTGAGGCAGGAGCATGGATAGGGAGGCTGGCAAGCAGAGAATATAAATAGGAGTACTTTAAAGTACTAGCTAAAGCAATAAGAAAAGAGAAGGAAATTAAAAGGATGCAAATAGGGAAAAAGAAGTCAAATATCCCTATCTGCAGATAATATGATACTATACATTAAAGATCCCAAAAACTCTACCAGAAAACTTCTAAAAATGATAAACAAATTCAGCAATGTGGCAGAATACTAAATCAACTTGCACAGATAAATACCAATAACAAATGCACAGAGGAGGTGATCACTCACCCAATCCCAATAACCTCAAGAAAAAAGCAACATCCAGAAATCAGGCTAACCAAGGAAGTGAAGGACCTCTACAAACAAACCTTTAAACATCTTTATAAAATGATGAGAAAGACAAAAGAAAAGAAAAACTTCTTGTAATCATGGGATTGGTAGAATTAAATGCAAAAATCAACCATTTTACCAAAATCTATTTTCAGATTCAATGCAATACCAATAAAAAAATCCCCATCTTAGTCTTTACAGAAGTACAAAAACTATGTTAAAACTCATATGGAACCATATGACCCTGGGTAGCACAAACAACCCTGAGCAGAAAGAATGATGCTGGAGGGACTGCCATTCTAAATCTGAAGATATATTACAGGGCCACAGTAGCAATAATAATATGGTTCTGGAACAAAAAGAGACATGTAGACCAATGGAGCAAAGTCAATTTGGGGAATATTATTTGAAAATGTGTGACTTGTTTAGGCTGCATTTTTTTAACTCTGTGAAGCTGTGATTCTTTGCCTATGTTAAACACCTGATGGTCCTAATAAAGAGCTGAACAGCCAATAGTGAGGCAGGAGCATGGATGGGGAGGCTGGCAAGCAGAGAATATAAATAGAAGGAGTACTATGGAAGAGGGATGAGAAACAAGAGAACAACGGAAGGAGGATGTCAGGGGCCAGCCACCCAGCTACACAGTCAGACACTGAGTAAGAAGAAAAGTAAGATATACAGAAGTAAGAAAGATAACAGCCCAGAGAGAAAAGTTAGACGGGATAATTTAAGTCAAGAAAAGCTGCTATAAATAAGCCAAGCCAAGGTCAGGTATTTATAATTAAGAATAAGCCTCTGTGTGTGATTTATTTGGGAGTTGGGTGCCAGGCCCCCAAAACAGTAAAAGTGTAAAGAGTAAAACCACCACCAGCAAAAGATCAGAACATGATCACACATAATTTCACAATTTCATAATTGTTGACAAAGGTGTCAGAAACATAAGTGGGAAAAAAGAAAGCATCACTTCAACAAGTGGTGCTGGGAAAATTGGATGTCCACATGTAGAAGAATTAAATTAGACCCACATCTATCACCTCACATAAAAACTGACTTCTGTCCCCAACTCCCTGTCTACATAACTTTTAGAATGTGATATCATTCATAAGTAGGCTACTGATATGAATTTCAGTTAAGGATAAAATTAGAATTATTTTGGATTAGCAGAGGGGTATCCTAAACTCAGTGTTAATGATGAGCGTCCTCCTATAAAAAGGAAAATCCAAAGATAAAGTGAAAGCCATGAGTTGTTTGGTTGATCTTTGCCATTTTGACGGAGGCAAAATAAACTCTCAAAGTTGCTTTGACTTGCACAGCCATTTATTAGTTTGTTTGTTTACTTCTGAGAACTCTCTTTTCAGGTTACAGGTACATTTTTCAAATAGATCACTTGTTTTTTTCCGAGTTTTGTTCTTTTTGTTAGGGATATGCATTGCATTTGGTGTGTTCTAAACACTGGTGAGGATACCTAGCTAAATTCTGGTCAGCATTCATAGGCAAGTGTGACTGTTGCCTGGCCCAGCCACACTGAGCAGCTAGCAGGATACCGAGCATACACACAAATTCTTGACCACAAAGAACCCGTACAGTGGGCTAAAATGCAGAAATGGTGCCTTAATTGCTGATATTCCTCCTCTGGAAGTATGTGCCGTATGAAACAGCTAGCTATGCTGGACACAGCTGGGTAGCTGCACATATAACCCATGCAAGCTCATGCCAGATCAGATCCCAGAATGGAGGGAATAGTTGGGCACACAATCTCACCCCTTGCTATGGAACAAAACCCAGGTGTTTGCTACTGGAGGAAGGCAAGAGTTTTCTTTAAGAGATTAGGTTCTGATAAGTCGACCAAGGTCCATAGGAAGCTCGCACATCCAAGGCTATCTACAAAGAGGCAGTTAGTCACTCTGTTTTCTGCACCTAACTACTGTGGCGAGTTTGACAATGCAGGCGCCATGATGAGTGTGGATGAAACCCTCATGTGCTCTTTCCAGATTTTAAAGCCTGCAGAAAAAAAGAAGCCCAACGCCACTAGACCTGTTACACCGCCAAGGGGTATGATCACAAAGCAAGCAAAGAAATAGATGTCACTTGACACTGCCTAGCTGGGAGTTGTAACATAGCGTACATAACCTTCATTTTTAAACTGTAATGTGTGCTAGTGAGCTTGCCCAGATAGACCTGCTGGGCCCTCCTTCATTTTGGTTCCTGCTGGCACTTGCTGGTTATAGCAGCAAGTGAAAGGCACTTCATTCAAGAAAGCGTTTTTGTTCCCTTTGCAGAGAACTCTGATGATTGTATTAAGCTATGCACCTCAGCAGTTTATCCTGTTCGAGGGAGAAGTGTACAATTGACCTTTTTTTAATTTAGTATAAATCATGAATAATGTAAATGCATGTTTTCTTTAGGATATAAAGGGAGCCCTAGGGTGCATGAATCTGTACATGCAATTGTTGATACGAACCACTATGAACAATTTTTTTTAAGTTTGTTTGAAAGGGACTGCTTTTCCTCTGTCTTGTCATGTACAACTAATGTCTGCAGCATTAGCAGCAGGAGTGACCTGCCTACCACACTGCCCAAACTGTTTGAAGCACACTCCTTCCCACTGCACACTTAATGATGATTAAAGCCATTCTTTTCAGAGAGAGAGAGAGAGAGAGAGAGAGAGAGAGAGAGAGAGAGAGATAGAGAGTAGGTTCTGATAAGTTGACCAAGGTCCATAGGATGCTCGCACATCCAAGGCTATCTGGACAGTATAAACTGTATTTGAAGGGTTTTAATAAAAGGAGGATTCAAAGATGGATGAGTAGGGAAAGGGGTGGGTCTTGGAAGAGTTGGGGTAAGGGGGGTGAAAATGATCAAAACACACTGTACAACAGTGAAAACCAAAACAGAAACCAGATCATGCCCACTAATATACATATTCTCCATTACACCCATGCATGAAGCAGCACAAAGACCTGAGCAGGAGCTGAGCAGAAGGAGCCATTCTGGCTGTGCATCAAGAACAAAAACCAGAACGTCTTTTCTTGGGTTCAATGGTTAAGAGCACTTGTTGCTCTTGCAGAGGATCCAAGTTTAGTTTTCAGTACCCAAATAGTGGATCACAACCATCAATCTGCAACTCCAATTCCAAGGGGTCTGATGCCTTCCTTTGACCATGCACACATATTGGAAACATATATACAAACAGACAAAATACTCATGCATATAAAATAAAATAAATCTTAAAAAATACACCTTTTCTTCTTCATAAGCTAGCAAATGTCATGTGTTTAGCTATAGTAAAAGGAAATAAAGCAAGTAACCACCATTAGTGTTATTTCTCTGTGCAGTTGAGTGATTGCATTTTAGTATCGAGAGAAGCAATTTCAACAAAATCTCTACTTCTATTTCCTAAGGCTTGGAGTGGCAGGAAGGTGAGGAGGGAAGCAGGGATTCATGTGAATGGAAGAGGGTCAGGGTTAAAAACTGAGCTGTGGACCTATCTCATGCAGGAAAGAAGCTGGGTCAGCCAGAGTTCATGGTGTCTAGGAAGCACTAGATACATTTGGAGGTGGATGGAGGAGGGGTAGGGCTAATCATGAACAATTGCGCAGAGCAAAGTTTGTCATCTGTGAGAATCCACCACCACAGATAGCTGACCTCTAAGAGTCTGCCTGAGTCTAAGCCTAAGGAAGGGCCCAAGCTTGGAAAAGACTCAAGAACATTTTCCATATTTTTTTATAAAAAAAATATTCCACCCACATGCTAGGACTGCAAATGAAAATACATTTAAAAGTCATGCAGAACATCACACTGTGACACTGCCAACGCACGGAGTTCAGAAACTTCGCAGTGGGTAGGAATTAAAAAGAGTTTTGTTTCCTCCTCAGGATGCTGAACTGCTTATGATATAATTATTTCCTATGCTGTTTTATGTAAAACACAGGGTAAGTTCGGGTGATGATCCTACAACCAACAGATTTTTCTTTAGGGTGTTAAAACTAAATAAAACATCTACAAGCAGGGTGTTGTGGCACACACCTGCACTCTGAGCTACTTGGGATACTGAAGAAGGAGAACGCATGCTCAAGACCAGTTAAAACAAGGTAGAAAGACCCTGTCTGGAAAATCTCAGTGGTGCAATGCTTGTCTAGCATGTATAGGTACTGAAAAGAGTTGGGGGAAAGAAAGAGAGGGTGAAGGAGAAGAAGGAGGATGAGCGGAAGGGAGAGAGGAAAGGAGGGAGGGAGGAAAGAAGGGAGGGAAGGATGGAGGGAGACAGCAAGAGCAGGGAAAGATTAGAGCAGTTCGCTCTGGACAGAGGACTGATGAGTGACCCTTACTGCATGTAAGCATCTCTCTCTCTGATGTCCACTCTAGCATCTTATCTATTATGGGATAGCCTTATCGTATGTACTTACAGAATGAACCACTGAATTCACATGAACTTTCTGTAGCCAAATAAACTTCTTTTTATTAAAATATTTTAATGAGCATTAGTATTTTGCCTGTGTTAGGGTGTTGGGTTCCCTGGAACTGGAGTTACAGACAGTTGTGAACTGCCATGTGGGTGCTGGGAATTGAAACCAGGTCCTCTGGAAGAGCAGTTAGTGCTCTTAACCACTGAGCCATGTCTCCAGCCCTAAAGTTGGTTTGTTATTTTTTTTTTAATTTTTTTATGAGGCCAAATAAACTTCCAGTGATGTATATAGCAGCTTTCTTTTTGTTTCCGTGATGGTACAGTTTCATTTGAACTTGTCCTTATGGAATCAAGAAGAACATCAACATACTAGGGAACACGCCTGACTGCACAGGTATGCTCTTAGATGTAAATGTCAGAGGTTAACTAGACACCAGACATGAACACTGTGAAGTCAGGAGACTCAGGATCGGAAATTCAGGAAAAAAGGCAATCCCCCATATTCACCCTGTGTTCTCCTTTGAGAAAACCACTAAATCTCTAGTGTCTTCCCTTGGTACCTCCACGTCTCTGAGATGACCAGAGGGCTAAGGATGCCACTGTTAAATATCAAATCTGAGATTAAGACGTTGGCTGCAGAATCTCAGTCCCCTAGATTCCCAGAAAACTGGTGGAAAGGCAGGCAGTGTCACAGGGGAGACTGCATGAAGGACTGTCATTACAGACTAATCTGCATGACACTAAATGCTGGCCTGGCAGATGCCACACTACAAATGCAAACATTTCTCAGCACAGACCTGCGCAAACCTACATCCTCGCAGATCGAGTCCACATTTTGAGGCTCTCTTTATGTAAGTGCTTGGCACAAGCGAGGAGCTCAGCACATAATTTCTTTTCCCTTTTCTAATCAAACGGCTCATTTCCCGGGGAGAAATTAGAGTTTTATTTGAAATGTGGCCCAAAAAAGGCTCTTTCTTTTTTATCAAATGGGTTTGTATAGCATTTTCCACAATGTAATAAGTATTGATTGCCCTTTGATTTCTGTGTGTGTGTGTGTGTGTGTGTGTGTGTGTGTGCGCGCGCGCGCGCGCGCTCATGTGTGTGGGCATCTCTGTATTTGTCCTGGGGCCATAGGGAGGGCAGTGATATCCATCACGCTTTACCTTACAGCTTTAGGGCAAGTTCTCCCATTGAGTCTACAGGTAGGATGGTGACCAGCAGGCCCTAGTGGTTCTCTTGTTTCCCTCCTCCACGGAGAGTTACAGAGCACCTGGGGCTATGGCCAGCTATTATATAGACGCAGGTCCTAGTATGTGTGCAGCAAGCACTTTGACCCACTATCTCCACAGACCTGTTTTCCACCTCAAACATGGAATAGGATTCTTTCTGGCCTCCAGTCCAGTGCTGTGCCTGCGCTGCTGATAGCTCTGGAGAGTGGTATGGCCTGGACTACAGCCTTGAGACACATCTTACAGACTCGTGTGTCGCTCCCTGACCCACTCCCTGCCTCCTGCTCTAGCTAATTTGATGGATTCCTAGTCTGTTACTGTATGCTGCTGCCTCCAGTTGCTGCCTTCTTAAAATAACAAGCAAAGAGTATAAATAAAGAAATAATTCCTACCCATTCTGAGTGAAACTCTCCTGGCTTACTTTACTTTTTGAACCTATAATCCATCATGTTATTAAAACTGAAGGTTAGTTACACAAAAGCTACCCACCAGAGAAGCATGAATTCCTAAGAACAATAAACCACCCAAACTTATTTCCTCAATAAAATAATGTATTCCAGAATAGTAAGGGAATTTCATTCTGTCAGTGGGCATAACCCATATTCACATACATTCTTGTGCATATGGAGGAGGTTGATGTTTCTATGTGTCTAAGCATATATGTAAAATGCTGAAAGAGGCCAGAGGTTGGCATGGGGTATTTTCCTCAATCACTCTTGACCTCATTTATTGAGACCAGGGTCTTTGCTTTGAACAGAGAGCTTGCCAATCTGGCTAGCTTAGCTAGGCAGCATGCTTTGGGGGTCCCCAGTTTTTACCTTTAGAGCACAGGAGGACTGCCATGATGATGATCTAGCATCACAAGCACCCACATTTTGGGCCTTGCTAAGTTATTTTGTGCATTATTAGGATGCGGACTTTCCTAGAATGCTTAGAGTGAGGGAGACAGTCATACTACCTTCATTTTACTGGTAAAGAAATGTCAGAATGGTTCTACTAAGATTGCAAGGTCACCAGCCAACCCTGCGGAACTGGGACTTGAACCCCTGGCTAACATGATACAATCATATGCTGCTTCTTTCTTGTGGTCCAAAGATGTCGAAGCTAAGAAGTCTTTCCCTTTCTCATAATGTTATACCAGCTTACTGGAGGCCATGTAGAGTCTACCTATTTAGTTGTAAGCAAAATCCGGGGACATGGACGAGTGTGGGTTCCTACCACTGATCTTCTTAGTAAAGAGATGCAGATTTTTTAGGAAAGTGAACTCTCTTACGGGTGTGCAAGAAAATTCAAGCACATCAGTAACTGAGTTCAACAAATCTTTCAGTGATAATAACTGATAAGATAGAGTGTCTTACAGCTGCTTTGCTCACTTTGATTGACAGTATCATAAATACTATATTCATAAAGTATTTGTAAGATGTTAAATAATGTCTAATTATGATATTTTGAAATAATACCTGAGGAAATGTCACTTGCTTTCCTCAAAGCTACCATGGTTCTCAGCACAGAGATGAAAACACATGGTCATTTTTTTTTTGTTTTCAGGAATGGGCAAAATGATTCACAATCTTGTGACAAAGGACCTTGTCTGCATTACAGTCTGTGTGCAAACATTTGTCTTACCTCCAAACCCATCAGGCACATATGTTTTAAGAACAATATTGCAGAAAATTGTTGGCAGTGATAATGGTTTGTTCCCCTCATTTCTTAGGGAGATGTGTCGGTAGCCTGCTTGGAGGCCATCCAAAGGAAGGATTCGCTGGCCAATCAGCTTGTTGTTGTCGTCATACACCGCGATTCTCAGGACAGCCAGGTCAGGCAGGATCACCTGCAATTACAAGTTTGGGCATTTCATTGTTTATTGTAATAAGGCTCCCCAGAACATGACTCCAGGATTTGGGACCAAACCAATGCTGCTCCTTAAATGCCTCTTCATGATAAAACAAACCAATGAGCCACTAGCATTCCTAAATATTCAGCATAAGATTGGTACCCACGATATCAATAAGGCAATAGGTACAGTTTTCCTGAAAGTCTTCTCCTCAAATATACTAAATGAATGAATGTTAAAGACTGCAGCTCCAATTCTTGTCATTTTCCCCATCTACACCAAACACAAAAACAGAGACCCTGAATAACTGAATGGCTTTTCTTATCTTAGAGATAATCAGTGGAGTCTGTGATTGTGACTCTTGACTTCTAGTCCTGCATGTATCTGCCACTTGGGCTACTTAGAGCATTTAGTTTTTCTTGGATTTAAGAACATGCAAAGTGTTTTTGAGGGAACACGTCACGTATAAAACAAAATTTACGTGCTAATTTTCATTCTCCATGTTTCTTGCACTCTATTGACACATGTTGGGATGTTGGGTAGCAGAAAGGAAGGAATCCAAGTGTCCTTTTTGTGGAACCACTGTATGAAATGGTTCTATGTATGAGAGACTCTAATGACTATACCTTTAAAAAAAGGTAGATTGATAAACAGTTTTAGCAAAATGGAAGGGTGTAAAATAAAAACACACAAAGAAAAAGTCAGTAGCCTTTGTCTATAGCAGTGGTTCTCAACCTATGGGTTGTAATCCCCATGGGGGTGGGTGTCAAATGACCCTTTCACAGGAGTTGCCAGAGACCATGAGAAAACAAAGATATTTACATTATGATTCATAATAGTAGCAAAGTTAGAGGTGTGAAGTAGTAATGAAAATAATTTATGACTGGAGGTCACTACAACATAAGAAACTGTATGAAAGGGTTGGCCACAGCATTAGGAAGGGTGAGAACTACTGGTCTGTACCAAAGGTGAACACGCTCAGGAAGAAATGAATGAAACAATCACATTCACAACTGCTTCAAAAGCAAAACAAAGCACTTTAAAATAAATGTAACCGAAATCTTAGCATTCATACAGAAGCATATAAGACACCAGAGAGCGAAGAAGAGTAATGTTGGTGGCATGATCTCAAGCTCTACTATAGAGCCATAGTAACAAAAGCAGCATGATATTAGCACAAAATTACAATTACAGATCAACAGAATAGAGCTAAGGATCAAGATAAAAATCCATACAGCTATAACCACCTGATTTTTGACAACAATGTCAAAATTATATATTGGAGATAAGATAGTTTCATTAGCAAATAATTGTGGGAAAGCTGGATCTGAAGAAGAATAAAACAAGATGCCTATCTCTCACCATGGAAAAAACCCAATTCCAATCAAATCAGAGAATGTTATGAAAGATCTGAAACCCTGAAACTGTCAGAGGAAAGCATGTGGAAAACTTCTAGATATTGGCATAGGGAAGAATTTCCACAAAGAGCTCCCCTTGCTCCAGAAATAATGCCAGCAATTGACAAAGGAGACCCATGAAATCAAAAAAGGTTCTTAATAGCAGGGGAAACACTACAGAACATTCAGAATGGGAGAGAAATTTTTGCTAGCTGTAAATCAGATGGAGGATTCATATCTAGAATATATAAAGAACAAGCAAAAACTAAACAAAAACAGCAAAAAATCAAGCAACCAGGTCAATAAATTGTCCAGTGAAATGAGCAGACAGTTCTCAAAGAGTGACAATTATATATGGGGGTTGGTGAGCCGGCTGAGCAGTTAAGAGTACTGGTTGCTCTTCTAGAGGACCCAGGTTAAAGTCTTTGTACCCCCAAGGCAGCTTATAACCACCTGTTACTCTATTTCTAGGGAATCCCACACCCGCTTCTGGCCTCCATAGGCACAGGAATGTACAAGGTATGCAGACATATATGCAAGTAAAATACCCATGCATATAAAATAAAAATAAATTTTAAGAGAAAGATACAAATGGCAAATAAACATATGAAAAAAACTGAACTTCATAGAAAAAATGCAAAATAAGCAATACTGACATTCAATCTTATCCCAGTCAGAATGGCTGTCACTAAGCAAACAAATGACAACAAACGCTGACAAACATATGAACAACACAGAAATCTTACACAGTGCTGGTGGGAAGGTAAACCAGTCTAGCCACTATAGAAATCAGTATGGAGGGTCCTCAGAAAACTAGATGCATCATATGATCTAGACACAGACTCCTGGCATTTACCCAAACCCCTCTAAGTGAACATGCCACAGAGGGGACCAGCACATCGGTGCTCACTGCAGCTCTGTTATCACGGCTAAGTTACACACCAACCCAGTTGTCCAAAAGCAGAGGACTGGAGCAAGAAATTGCGATATACACACAGTGGACTTTTTCTCAGACACAAAGAAAAGGCTATGCTGTTTACAGGAAATGAGACAATGATAATAATCACACTAAATGGAAAAAACTCAGCACTAGACAGACAAACGTCATACCCCTTTTCCTCCTGTGTGTGTCCTAGACTTTAAACAGACACATGGAATTATGCTACATCTGTATATATCCTGAAAGGAGAAAAGCAATTATCCAGGGGAACAAAGAGAACTACAAGGAGAGAAAAAGGGGAGAAGAGAACAAAGGAGACCACAGTGTGCGGTACACGTGGTCAACGCACATTATATGTGTGTATGGCAGTGTCCTGAAGCAACAGTCCACAGCAACAATGATAAAAATGAAAAAGAAAACAAGCTGGATATTTGTTTATCGAAAAGAATATTGTCTGGGGTAAGTTTCTGAGTTTCTACAAACGTGTGGTGATTATTCATTACAAGAAAGTATTTCTTCACGGCGGCAGTTGAGAAGTGTAAGGAAGGAAAGAGGTATAACACAACATACTATGCTGTACTGTGACAGGAGAGAGATGACAGTGGCAGAGGGAATAACGATACCATTCCTGTCACAGGGGAACCCCAGTTCAAAGTGACCTGTTGTATCAATGGAGGTGGGAATAACCACAGTATTCCCGTCACAGGGGAACCCCAGTTCAAAGAGACCTGTTGTATCAGTGGAGGTGGGAATAACCATAGCATTCCCATCACAGGGGAACCCCAGTTCAAAGAGACCTGTTGTATCAGTGGAGGTGGGAATAACCACAGCATTCCCGTCACAGGGGAACCACAGTTCAAAGAGACCTGTTGTATCAGTGGAGGTGGGAATAACCACAGCATTCCCGTCACAGGGGAACCCCAGTTCAAAGAGACCTGTTGTATCAGTGGAGGTGGGAATAACCACAGCATTCCCATCACAGGGAAACCGCAGTTTAAAACGACCTGTTGTATCAGCCCTACTTTGGTTTCTCTCAGCCAGGTGTTCTATTCCAAAATAATCAGTCCTTATCTTGTCAGGAAGGACCAGAAACTGACTTTCTTTGTTTCATGACAAACGGATGAAGCAGAAACACCTGAAAAATCTGTGTCCAAAAAAGCAAGAAAACATTTTTGCTTGACAGCAAACCAGGCAAGGGAAATTGTCGGCATGTTGGAGAGACCTCTGCCTATGTGTGGGGTTTTCTAAGCATTCTCAACTGAAGAGAGATGAGAGAATGACAAGAGAGGATGGCTGCATGCTCTCAGGACCTGACAGACAGAACTGGGAAAATACACTGAGGCCCTGAAAACTATGTGCAGAAAACAAAACCATAAATGAGCAGTGGTGCTTCTTTACTGACACAGCACCCACCCACGTCACAAAACTGACCTTAGTTTTGGTATAGCTTTTCCATCCAACCTTTGCGCTACCAACCCTTCAGTGAATGATGGTAGCCACCATGACCTTGAGGTATATTCTCCCTGACTGAAGGTGGCAAAAAAGGGGGCAGAGCCAAAACAGCAAATTTGTTAAGCACAATCATAAGACAGGGACAGAAGTTTCCTATTAGATGACTGAAGGAAGTAAAGATGGTGTGGCGAATGGCAATCATCTATCTTGCGGGTTCCATGCGGAAAATCACCCCCTCTGGCTTCTGAGGAACAGTGACACACAGCTAACACCCTACCTTCCGAAACACAAATGATTCTTCGTTGTAAACTGGGTTGAGTCCATTGTTCATAACCATGCGAGTCCGGAACTCCTTCCGTATGGTGTCGGTAGGCAATCCATACATGTCTACTTCCACGTATGTGCCAATCTTCTTATCTGATAGGAATTGCCCTGATATAACCTGCAGTAACACAGACACAGGGTGGTTGAGCAGTGGCCTCTGTGTGAGCATTGGTGCATACTGTAAGG
The DNA here is from genome assembly GCA_028555095.1 of Dicrostonyx torquatus. NCBI lineage: Eukaryota > Metazoa > Chordata > Mammalia > Rodentia > Cricetidae > Dicrostonyx > Dicrostonyx torquatus. Next base: position 3,324,156 of record JAQHUG010000009.1, on the reverse strand, counting down.
AAGAAATGAAAATTTTTATTAATTTCAATTAATATAAATATTTGATCTTTTCTCTGGAATTTTATGTATTAAAACAAAGCATTTTGGAGAAACTATTCTTTGAAAGTAAAAGTTGTTAGGTAATATCCTCTAAATGTGTCCTGAAAAAGGGCAAAAAAATGAACATGCACAATATCCTATAATGAAATCACGCCCTCAGCACGGTTTGTCACCCAAGTCTCCAGATCTGTGCAAAGAAGCAATGGCTGTGGATATGCCCTAAGATCCCTTCTAGCTCTGAGAGCCTATAAGGCTATAAACTAACTCCTGAACTCTTCTAGAAGTCTTGTAAAGAAATACAGCAGAAGAAAAACAGTGCTAGACTCGGGCTGCTAGTCTTTAATGACATCAACACTGGTTAGCAGTGAGAGTTGTTCAATTGTAGAGGTCAGTATTCAATTTTATCTACTATAAAGCTGGAAGTAACTTCATTTACATTTACTTTCCAATCAAGTATGCCCTTCACTTATTTATCATTTTATCTAATTCTGAAACAGCATTTTTGAAGTATAATCAACATACACTAAACTATATGCATTTAATTATACAGTAAGATCAATTTTTCAGATATGGACATATGTCTTTAAAACGACAGTTGAGGGAAGCAAGCATGTATAGCACCTCCATTTCTAGCTTTTTGTACCCTATGCTGTGTCCAGAAACAAGTATTGATTTGCTTCCTGTCATCATTTAAAGTTGCTCACAATTTTAATGGTGAAAATTTAGAATACAGCAGAAATTCAGTCCACACTGAGAGCTACATACAATTTTTACAACGTGCTGCTAAACATTTTGACTGTCACTTTCTTCTAGGTGCGTTTGTACATAGATGTGTTTATAGAGTCTGTGATGAGCAGGGGCATACCTGTACTGAGCATGTGGCTGCAATAACCCCATCCACAGGGGTTTCAGAGAAGGGATCAAACGTCCGGTCAGGCCGCCTCATGAAATCTGGCTTGAGAAGGTACCTGGCAGGACAGAGGCACAGGTGTTTATTCTACTGGTGGCTTGTGCAGTGGCTGAAATACCAGACACTTCCTTTCTCTCTTTCATAACTCAGGAGCTAGAGTGTCAGGGAGATCCTAAGGGTTAAAGACAATGACCTTAACCTTTGGAGACTCCTGAAGAGCAAACGTTAGGCAGCCGACACAGGCCACACGTGCTGTGTCAAAGAAGAGAAGATTATTTCTCTGCTTGAACAACAGAAAGAGAGTGTACTGACAGAGCTGTCTCCTGTGACCAAAGATTTGGTTGGCTCCTGAGTCCTTTTCCATTTGGCTAAATGTTAGTCTCTTTTCCTTATAGAATGCATGCTGAGCAAGACTCCTGCACAGACTACATAGGGTAGGTAAGATTTTGGTTGTGTATGGGCACTCTGGCAGGACAAATCTGTCACAGAGGCACAGATAGGGAGTGTAGAGATGGGGGAGTTGTTTCTAATGCACAACTGTTGAAAGCCTGTTATCTCGCCCTGTTTTCCATGATCGGGATTAAAGTATCCCACTACTCAAGTCACCACAAAGAACTGACAGCATCACCACTAGACAGTGCAGGATTCTTGTGTATTCATCTAGGGGCCACGGAGCTGTGATCTGGGCTGAGCTTTTTATCATTGCAAAATCTGAGTTCTGTTTAACTTCTCAGCATTTCAAAAGAATTAACATTTCTTATTTTGCTACTGGGTTCGCAGATTTTTAAGTGTTATTTAGGTAAAATAGAACAACGTTCACATCGTTATATAACTGCTATTTACAAGCATGCAAAATAATCCAGAGAGGATGAACGTTTATTTCTGGAAGAATTAAATTCAACTTTACACCCACAGCTTCATTTAAAATGAAATTTGCTTCATTCCTATATTTCTCGGCAAGACAGCTATACATATTTGATGCCCACATCTCTGGTTAATGCCCAGATGCGCATGTCCCACTGCCTGTCTCGGACACAAAAACATCCGCTATTGAATTTAGAATGAAACAATCCATTGTATATATGTGAGGGACTTGAGTATATATGAGGGACTGCATAGTTTGTGGTTAAAAGAAAACCAACTAAACAATATGGGACAGATCAAAGTTATATATTTGCAAATATAATCTACCTAGAGACTTCACTTATTTCTATCTACACCAGAACCAGCATACAATCAGCTGTCCCTAGTTTAAAATGACATGGTTTCATTAAAGCTGAAGCAGGGTATCCTAAAACTCACTGGTAACAGTTTAAATAATATTACTCACCCGCAGGATCCATTATACTCAAATTTTCCCTGATTCAATTGCATCGCTAAATCTGTCAAAAGACAAAAATAATTTAACATCTCACCTCCCTGGACAAAGAAGGTCCTGACAGGGTAACTGGGAACAATGGAAGCTATAATATTCCCAGGTTCAGAAGACTACTACTGGCTTAGTTTAGGGCCCATGACTCTCTTCCATGTTGAAATGACCTATTTAATTTAAATTACACACTGAGTATGTTTTCATAAAGATTACCCTAGAACTTCTCTGAGAAGTGGATTTGGTATAGGAGTCACAAGATGTTTACTTGTGTTGAGAGTAGAGATGTACAAGCCGCTGCGGTTAGGGAACGGGCAGTGCCTCAGTGCCACAGAGGGCAGGGATGCTAGAGCCACGGGAGGGCTATGAAGAACATAAAACATGATTAAAAGGAACATAAAATCATCTGGCTAAACGTCCCATAAAATTTGACGGCTTATCTGTATGAGACCTAGAATTCTTCTGATAGGGGTACCCTGGGAGGGCCTGAATTAAAATTTTCCTCTTGTATGCAGAGAAACTTTTGTTTTTTTCTCATAATTAAACAAATTATTCTCAGAATAAAATACATGGTTGCTCAAAACATGAACTGCTTTAGGAGCGTGCTATCCCTCAATGTGGGTTCATGGGCTTCCTAGAGCACAGCTTGAGTCATTGATAAGGAGAAGCAGTGGCATCATTTTGTTCCAATGCTGCTATAAGTAAATAAATAAATAAGTAACACGTGAGATTCTATCAGAACCTGCATCCAGACTCTTCTAGAAAGGACTGTTGGGATTCTAAGCAGGGATGTATTTGTAAGGAACTCTGGCCACCAGGGAGGTTCTCCCGGAGGTGAGAAATACAGCCAGCTCATGTTCATGCCAAAGGGAAGCGGGTGAGCCCGAATCAAGGAGAGGAAGTTACACAGGGGTCTTCAGAGAAAATGCCTGAGAAAAGGAAGGAAATGGCTCCACGGCTGGCAAGTGTTGGGAGGTGTCCTCTTAAAGCCAGGGACTATGCATTTTACTTTTGTCTTTGTTTCTACCAATTTTAAAAGCCATGATGAAGAATGTATCATATAAAGTAAACATGGCTTTGCCATTTGTTTATTTTTGTGCCTATTTTTATTTCACTGTCTGTAGTCAAAGGATTATGACCAGAGCAGACTAAGCAAACTTCAGAAATCTGTACATTTATCAAAAGTTACTCCTTTTAGGGAAAGAAGAAAAAGAGCCACTATTTATGGGAGAGCTGTCCACGAATATACTTTGGAGGACCAAATTACAGCTCAGTACCTCGGGCAACATCTAGCTCTTTCTGCAGCATCTTACAGAGTCTGTGGTGTAAGTCTGTAGTGTCATGTGAAATGCTACCACCATCAGTGTTTGCTGAATAACCGCAGTGGCCAGAGCACTTTCCCAAGAGGAAAGAAAATCTCAGTTACCACACAAAGACATGCAGACTTTTCTCACTAAATTCCATTTAGAAACAAAGACATGACTTTGACCCAGAAGGAAGAATAATTAGAAATATTTTAGAATAGGAGCTACCATTTGGCAGCTTAGTCATGGCATTGATGAAAGGGATTAAATTGAAATAGCATCTTCTATTATGGCTTCATTGGGGCTTTAATGTTTTACCATAATATAAAGCCAAGAAAACAATGTTTTGCTACATGACAGATTCTTAAAAAAAAAAAAAAAAAGGAAAAAGGAAAAACTGCCTCAAGCGAATGGAGGCAGCCGCTAAGGCTGCCCCGTCCCAGTGTTCTTGTGGAATTTGGGGTCACTGGACATTAGCTCCTACCTGGGGTTTGATAGTTCAGTGAAACCATCTGGCAACCAGCGTTCCAGAAAATCTGAGGCATGTAATTACTGGAATCAACTCGGCCTCCCTTGGGGTAAATGCGGCTCATTTGTCGCTTATTGTAACTGGGTAACTTATTAAGGAAATCCAGAAGCAGCCTAGACAAACATAACAAAGAACTAACACAGTGGAGGTGTGAGACAACAGTGACACACAGGTAGACAACACAGGACAGTTCCCATTATCAATGGTGCTCAGAGGAAGATCACAGTCACAGTGTGGAGTCTAGAAATTATTCACATCCAGGGAGGTCGTCACAGCTGCCAGGGTCTTCTTTCACACACATAATTTTATCAGCATGACAATAAAAATTACACAAAAACCCTAACTATTAAAATTACATATAGCTGCTAATCTTTGTAAAGACCCCTGCTGCTCCTAAGGAGTACCATCCATCCCATTTAGTACATTAGGATACTTTACAAATTCAATCGCGTGTGTCTTCAAGTAGCCAAGGCCAACTGACTCGTTAAAAGAAGACATGTTATAGTGAATATTGCGCTCTGTAAAAGAAAAGCAAAGATATACTCAGAAACTCAGTCACTGAACCCCTAAAAAAGCAAGCAGCCGATACAATCATACCCTGAACCTTACACCACAAATCAGAAAGTGTTTGTGGCTCATTCTATATGACTGTACCAGTTCCTCTGAGTTTCATTAGCACTTAAATGTGTAATAATTAAAGAAATGATATGTACCTCAGTCACTGCTGAGATATGTAGTTGTTGAGAATAATGGATAAAGATAATCATCTTTGAATAGATGTTATGTGCTGCAGAATATCAAGTCTTATCCCCCCATCTCAAGGCTCCATTGTACCCACTGGCTAACTTCTTCTCACTCTCCTGCAGCCAGAGATTACACAACATACACACACAGGAATCAAGACAGATACCATGCTTCTGAAGTATTACTAATATAATTTGCCATAACAGAGTAAATAAAGCCCATGAAAGCATATGGAAAGGTACAAGCTGACAAGTCATGGTCTTCCACAGCCACCTTGTGGATGATGCAGAGAATGGCAGTACAAAAACATAGGACCATAAATGGTCTATGAATCAAGGAGTGAGAGCCAGTCAGTGTAACAGAGAAGCAGGCAGAAAGCTATTGCATTTAGCCTGTAGTGTTACCTTCAGCCACATGGAAACCTTGAAACTTCACAGGCTGCGCATAGTTGATCATTGTGGACAAGTACGGATGGATATTCGTGGTAGCACCTACGTATTTATAAGATGCCATCCATGCCTGCTCATCTTCTACAGTGACCAGGCCCTGTGAACACAAGGATACACTGGTTTAAGCTGATGGCTTCAAGGGGACTCACAGATTTTGCGTGAGGCACTAGAGAGTATTTGCATATACACAGATTCAAGTGTAAAAGACCTTGCTGCTCCCTTAAAGCATTACTTTTAAATACATAGGTCTACTTAATGCAGAAGGAGGTAGCCAGAAGACACTCATCTTATCTGTTAGATTTTTCAAAGGAATTCAAAATATTCAAGAGACTGTACTGGGGTCTCACGGCAACCCCGACAATGGCAGTAATATTACCATTCAAACTGATGCACAAAGCTCAAGGGACTATCCAGCATTTGGTGTACATCAAATCATCCAAAGCTATGTAGGCACAAATCCTTGGGTCCCACCGGAAAAGAGTGCCAGGAAAGGCCCAAAGGTTTGTCATGCCACAACCAGTTTTCAGGCATTGACAGAGGGGTGCTGGAGTCACCCTTTACAATAGAACTCTCCTCGGATTTTCAGCACACACATACATGTTTTAGGTGTTTTTATTAAAGTGTTTACTCATAAAAGAACTTGATAACTCGCTATATAGGATGTATTGCTTTGTACAGAGAAAAAGAAACTCTACTTCATTTCTAAAGAGTGCAAAGCAAAATGAATACAATCATCAACAACAAAGTAACGTTCCACAAGTAGTCAGGTTTGTTGTTGTTGAGAACTCGAGTTTTTTCCCTTGAAGAGACTCAAGCTAGGAAGAGAAATAGCTTACTTACAGAATGAGTAAACAATGGTCAGTAAGATGATGTTTTTAACTTTGCTAATGACTTAATCTTTAAGTCTTTTACCTGCTTTCACCTGTAAAAGCCTGTGATAGGTCATGTAAACATACAACTTGCTTTTGTTTCCATCTTTTTGCACATAGGCCCCCAACTCCATCCACCACCCTAAACGTCAGCAAGAGCCACATCTGTTTTGTCCCCAGTGTTTCATGCTAATTACCCCAGTGCTATATGCTGGAACTGTGACGAATTCCTGACTTGTTGCCGGTGGGGTCCTATTGCATTTGGACTGAGCCCTCTCTTCCTATTGAACCTGAAGGGTTATGCAATTTATCACCGTGTATCATGAGGATTCCGACTAGTCACGGGGCAAGGCTAAAGCTCTGCAGACTGAAATCATTCAGTTAACACACGGCAAGCATCAAATGTGTCTGTTTTGTATGGCTGGATCTACCATCTAATGAAAATCCAGTCTAGGTACAGAGGGACCTCAGAAACACAGGAAGGTGTTCCTGAATGCTGAAGAGTTAGGGAATAGGAGGAAGACATGTCACTCCAAGTGCAACAGGGCCCCACAGACAGCAAGGCAAGATTTCCTGTGCTCTGAATTGTGAGTGAGAAGCCAGAAACAAGGCAATTTTGTCTCTGTGATTGCCATTGGTCTCCACATTATATAATAAAACACGTGCATAAATTTGAACACGACGAACCTTAAAGAGGATAAAAGAAAATTAAAATGCAATATACTTTATTTACACAATAAGGCTAGTGTCTGCTACCACTGAATGAAGACCTTTAAGGTATGCAGTGTGAAGCCAGCCTTTCAGAATGTCAGCAGCATCAGAACCAAAGTTACTTTTTTACTATGCTAGGATATGGCTGTGCTGCACTACTGGTCATTTCTATTTTCACATTTAATATGCTAATGATTATGTAACTTTCTCCTTTGACTGAAATCTCATTACACATAAGGAAACATGTTATAGTATTCCTACTTTTAGGGAAGTTGTTTTACCTACCTTAGTTATGTTTTAAATCAGATTTAATGGTTTAATTGCTATGATTTTTTTTCCTTTGAACTCATGTAACTAGATGACTCAGACATGTCACTATTATACCTGCAAGCACTACCCCTGACATCGCATGGGCTAGGAAGATTATCAACACTTAGTAGAAGGTGCTAAGTATGAGAAGGCCACACGTGGGTGTCTCCTAATGAACAAATGCTTGATGAGTATTTTGTTACCTTTTTGTTGTTTTCATGTTCAAGGTCATCTGAGGTCTAAATTAAAGAAAGAAAATGATTTGTTTACCTCTCTAACGGGCAAATTTCTAAACTCATTAGCCCATACTTAATGTAAGTAAGCATATGTAAACTTGTTATTCTATTTATTTGTTTATATGGTAAATTATTAATGCCATAAAGCCATCATCATCAAAATCAAATACTGCAGCTATGCTAAGATCGCTGTCCTATACTTTGGAAGTTCTAATGTTGACGCTTCCCTGCTCTGTTGACAGTCTGCACTTAGACATTTCATAACATTTTCACTGAGGATTATGACATGAAGATTGAAAATGGATTACCAATGTGGCCACCTTCCCTTACATGTAAAGGGAAGCACAAATGGGCATTTTCAGTAAGCCAGCATTCATGTTTGTGACCCTGCCACGAACTCAATGTTTGCATTCCCACCAAAAGCATATACGGTGAAGCCCTAATTTGTGTGATAGATTGATGATCCCCAACTTTCATGATGGCTTGATTTATGGTTTTTTGTTTGTTTTATGAGGGTGTGAAGTGATAATCATTCAGTGGAAACTATTTTCAGTTTGATTTTTTCTTAGCTAAGGATATACCATTTGGTGTCCTCTTGTGATGCAGGACAGTGGCTCCTTTCAGCCACATAACCTTAAGGGTAAATGGTCAGAACTCTACAGTAAACTATGTTGCTAAACTATACTGTTCAACCAGTTAAGTATATTAGATGCATTTTTAATTTATGTTTTCAAAAGTTGGATTTATCACATTGTAAGTCAAAACACATCAGAACTTGGAGATGGGGCCTGTGGGAGGTAATTAGGCTTCAGGGTGAAGTCCTCACAGTAGGGTTCGTGTTCTCAATAGAGGTGCTAAGAAAAGTCTTATTTTCCCATTTTCTTTCCACAGTGGGAAGATATACCTGCCAAGAGAGCCTTCAAGAACATATTGGTTGGCACCTTGACCTTGGTACCCAACTCAGAAAGCGCCAAGAAATAAATTTTAGGTATCTGAACCAACCAGTCTGATATTTTTATTATACTAGCCCAGACTAAGACAGGGCGAATGAGGAAGCATTCTTGAGTCTTAGTGGCCATCTGTATTCTCAAAATACTCACAATTCTCTATGATCAGAAATGATACTATTTATTTGACTTTTCTCTCAGACAAAAAACAAATCTATCTTCCATAGCACTAAATATCATCTGGATTCTAAAAGAGCATCCCTTCCATACCTCACATTTCTTTCAGGCACCAGCCCATCACTTGTTCCTTTCAAGGCAAAGCTCTCAAAGGCAGAGACAATGCCTACTGCTTCCTGCAGGTCTGCTCTGCTGTTCTCTTTACTCCGAGCATGCTACTGAAACTTCTCTTCAACTTCCCAATGACCTCCATGCTACCAATCGAGTGGACATAAGTCCTTCGTAGCCAATCACTCAATAGCATTCAAAGCCCAGAACTGTCCTCTTCCCTTTGGTTGGCTGCTGGAAAACCCTGTTTTTCCTTCCTGGTTCCTCTCCTGTGAGTGTGCGTTTGTTTGACTAGGGCTCCACTTGGGCCCTGTTTTCATCTCTCATGACTCATCTCTGCTATTTCTAGGACTTCAAACATTATCCCTCAAACTTCCATCTCTTGCTCAGCCTCTCTTCTAGATCCAGGTGCTGGTTACATGAGTGATGATGAGAATGGGAATGAAAGGAAGGCAGCATGGCAGAACTATACTATGTTGATAGGGCTACCATGCCCATGGCACCACTGCAAGTTCATTCAGTCTTTGGTGAGTACCTGATGAAACAGGCGTTATTACCCTTATTTTTCAGATAAGGAAGCAAAGACCAAGAGATGTTAAATAACTTACCCAAGATTAAACAGGATATGAGGCCAGGAAATCAATTCTCCTCTTGGTACTTCCACTAGGATAGCTTACAGACATCTCCAGTTGCCTGTCCCATTTGAAACTGTGGAGTCCTTTTTCATGCACTATTTCCCACTCTGGTAAGTGGTACCACTACCTAGTTCCTCTAACAAGGACTCTAGGAGGCCATCCTGATTCTCATTCCTTCACCTTTACCATTGCTTATGTCCTTGATATCCCTTGGAACATTCTATCCTCTCCCTTTCTAGTTCATCCACTAGGGGTTGTTTCTGACCAATTAAAAGCCCATCCTCAATATTTTCCACACTTCTGTCCCTGCTTCCCTTTAAAGGAGAGTCCACAAAGGGACTATCAAAGTCTTCTATCAGATCACACTCCTTTCCCTTTTCAAGTTTTGTGTGAAACAAATCATGTTTCACCTAAGTTTTGAGTTTCTCATAGAAACTTGTAAATGGCTAGAGCATTTAATTCCCTGCTCATGCATCTCTCCTTGCTTCTTTCTCTCCATCTGTACCTCACTCGCATTGTCTTTGCTCTTACTGCTGCCCTTCTGCAAGAGATATCACTCTCTATTTCTCTGCAGAGTGAATTCATCTTTCTCTTTTGGGTTCTGGTCCCCATATTCCTGTCACCTCATTCTCTCATTATTCTCCACTCTCGTATTCGTGTCTAGTTTCATGATAGTACTAGCCACACATTGAATCATACAATTATTTGACTCTTCACTTTATTTCCCACCCTTCTCCTAAACAATGAGAGACCTACAGAAGCCACCAAAAGGCAAAATGAAAGTGTGTTCTGATCTGTTTACAACAGTGTAACATTCTTCCTTAGCTTAATGGGTGGGAACTTTCTATACATCCCTCAGGATAGTTTTCTCACCAGCTGGACCAACTCAGCACCGAGGCCTGATTTGGAAGGCTCGGGATTTATTTTCCTAATGGTTCCACCAGGCTAACCTTTGCATCTGAGATATAGTCTCCCTACCCATCAAGTATACTTCAATAAATGGTGGTATTTATAAATGCCTGACCAAAATGGGGAGTGGTCAGTAGAGTCCAATCCTGGTCACACAGCAGAGAGTTCCTATATAATTAGAGGAAAGACATAATACCTGATTCTGCTGTGGGTGTTACAGCCCAAAAATTCCACAAAAAACTGTCACTCTTAAAAATCATGGAGAATAAAGACGCAAGGCCTCTGACCTTCTTGACGCTGTTAGCAACTGCCTCCTTGTGACTGAAGTCATCAGCAGACAGTTCATTTCCAAATTTGTACTCAGGGTGGGCTTCTTCTTCTTGATCAGCTGCTTAACAGATGGGGAAAAGAAAACTATAAAGTTGACATACTCCCAATGCTGCTTAACAGACAGGAAAACAAGCAAAAACTATGAAGTCCCAAACAGTCAGACCCTGGCTCATAAGCCCTGGCAAAACATGAGAGAAGGCTCCCATGACCTACAGCATCCAGGATTTGGAAACCACCCACCATCACTATGGAGTCTCTGTTTCATGTACAGGGGCATTAAAGAATGAGAGCACTTATTTTACTGGGCTATATGATAACAAGGAAGTATACCAAAGAAAACCCTGTGACTTACAAAATCATGGGAGGTAACCATAAGTCACAGTCTCAAGACTCCAAATTTGGATGGTGCAGTGTAAGATAAAACCGTAATAGGAACTAACTAAATGATACTAGAGACCTTTGGCCTCTTTGATCCTATTAGGCACAGACAAACATAAGAAAGGCAAATGTTATGTTTTTCACTGGGGTTGGAGTTAAACCCATAGATATTCACCTGCTTTATTACTGGAACCTCCCCCACAGTCAGGGTCTTTAATAAGGGACAGTGAGTCAAATTAGGTTATTCTGACAGCTTTTAGGTTCAGTCTGAGTGTCTAATCTCCTAAAATCAGACATAGTTCAGCTGTGTGGTTAACAATGTTTCTACAAGTACTGTCTCCCAAGTCAGGCTATACATCCATGTTTCTGTTAAGCCAATGCAAGTTTAAGTCATTTGGGCAGATAACTGCTAGGATACATGATCAACCGATCATTATCTGGAAACATTCCCAAACTTTCAAAAGGCCCATTAATTACTGTTATTACTAATTATATTATTTTTCACTGCAAGGAACTAAACCCAAGGGTTTGCTCATACAAGGCGAATATGCTACTGCTGAGCTACAACCCCAGCACCTATTTTAAGCAAAACATCATACTGGCTATATAGACAAGGTAAGATAGGCGATGGCAAATATTCAAGTAAAGCAAATCTGCCAGGAAGTCTCGTGGGAAGGCCTCTTGCGTGCTAGACCTGCGCTGTACCACTGAGCTATACCCAGGGTAGATCATTAACTAATTAATTAATAAAACTTGTAATATATGCTTTGACTGTCAAGTTCACAGTGTCATCAGGGTTCTCTTACCCTATATTCCTTGTCTCACTAACAAGACTGAAATTCATATTTTTCTTTATAGAAAAAGATTATAGAGTGGACCTTGCAAAGGGTCCAATCAACCCTTGCCAAATATACAAGTGACTCAATACTGAGTCTCTGTGACTCTTTTCTGAAGTGCTCAGTGCACAGTGGGAAGGGAGACAACTAAGCCACTAATATCCACTGTCTAGATAAACTGGAAATAATAGTATCTGAAAAAAATACCAACCCCTCAAAAGACTAAAGCTAATCAAAAAAGTACTCCTGAATATTAAGCAAGATAATGTCATCCCTATCTAAAGGGGTCTGTTAAAATAGATTAATATTTTTGTTACTAATATAAAAATTTTTGCAACATGTAGCTTGAAATGATGACTCATTGCTCTATTATGTATTATGTGCATTTGTGTGCATGTGTGTGTGTGAGTGATGTCAGTGTGGAGGATGTTCATGTGTGCTAATGAGACTATGTGAAAGAGGTTGTGTATGTGCCCACACCATGCATGTGGAGGTCAGAAAACAACCTTGGTTGTCAGTCCTCACCTTCTACCTTGTTTTGAGACAGGCCCTCTTCTGTGTTTTCCACTGCTTTGTCAAACTAGCTGGCCCACAAAGTTGCAGAAATTCTCCTGTCTGTAGTTCCCATCTCCAGGGGCACTGCAGAGGGTCATGGTAAGCATGTGGCTTCCGCATGGATTCTGGATATCCAGACTCAGGTCCTCATGCTTGCAGGACAAGCATTTACCCATGAAGCCGTTTCCCCAGCCCCACAACTCACCGCTTTCTATCTCCTCTTCATTGTCATCTTCTAAGATGCTCGCTGGGGCAGCTGATTCTCCAGCTTCCATCATGCTCTTCAAAGCTTCAAGCTGCTCTATTAGTAAAATCAAACAAGTAGATGGTGAAAGATGCCAGGCTCCTTATATAAAATGTGGGGTTTCAGATCAACACGGAAGACAGACAAAGCAGTATAATACATGGGCACCTACTCACTATGCTCATATTGTACACATTCTTATTGCTTATGTTTTTGTAAGGATTATGAAGCCAGCATGTTACAAACACAAGAGGGAAATTTACTAGACCATGGGTGAATCCCCTCCCATTTCTGATTGCCAGGTTTGGAGGAGGACCCAGTACATAAAGACAGATATCAAATGTTCATAATTTAGAGAACCTGGTATAGACCAAGATTTAGGAGCAATAACAAAGACAGGGCAAAAAACCGACACGCATGCTAGAGATGAACAGAACTTCAGGATAAGAGTATTTACAAGTAATACAGTTGGGATTATTATCCTGGTAAATAAAACGCAGTAGGAAACAACTTTCTCTGCATTTTAGAAATGGAGAAACACATAAAGGGTAAAGAATACTATGCAATTAAATTGTCAAAAATAAAAACAAAATAAATAAAGTCACTTTTTCTGTCTTTTAGTATACATATAAGTCAAAGGTGGACCAGAGTCAGCATTATAAATATTCTGGGGGAAGGGATTTTTATATACCATCAATGTGGGTGTAAATTAGTTCAAATTTTATGAAACTGTGACAAGGTATGTAATAATACATTGTTTTTCTTTTTTCCTTTTCCTTTTGTATTTCAGCACATACACATACGATTAGGCATTCCCCACTACATGGACCAGTTGTAGAAATTAAAGATAAATGAGAATGCAGTGACGTAACCCTGGAAAGTAAATGTTATCTACATCCCATTCCTCCCTTCTCAAATTGACAGGCAGTTCATCTAGACAGCTGAGGTGCCCAAAGATACAAGTGCATTTGACTTACTTTTTTCCACTTCAGGTTTCAGCCTTTTATTTTTGATGAGTATTTTTCTTTTGAGGTCATTAGGGGATGGTAAAGGCCTGCCTGGTTCAAGCTAGAGATATACAGAAAAAGTTGAGTTAGTGACTTCACTATTTTTCCAGCCCAGAGGAGCCCTGGAGTCATACCAGGCAATGTCCACTAGATGTCAGTCTGCACAGCTCTGCTTTCAGGCCCTTCTCACATCAGTTCAAAGACTCCAACTGTGATTTGGATAACGCTGCAAAGGTGGAACCCCTGATTTTCTGGGGTATACAGACCGAACCCAACTTCCCAGTGGGGTAGGTTCTGACCTGAGTGGTGCTGGGAGGCGGCAGTCTTGCTGTATGTCTTGCAAATTCCAGGTCCATCATAAAGGACAGGGTAGCACTTGATAAAGTCCTGGAGCTCCCCTCCATCTGCACCGTATCAAAGACTAAGCCTGTCTTCTTAATAGACTGACTTGGGATTTTAATAGGTTGATTGAAAGATGGGAAAGGTTTGAATTACTGGAATCTGATCTTCACTCTGGCTTCATTATTTTTTTGTACTTTACAGGAAGTTAAGTCTGTTTAGGTTATTTTCTGTGACCAGTGGGACTGTTCTATCTCTAATTATTCAGTCCCCACACATCCAACTATAGTCTTAACTATCCATCTTCCACACAGCTTTTTTTTTTTAATCCTATGTATGACAAGCAAGTCTGTGTCTTGCCTTGTGAAGATCTTTAACAGAATGCTGCCTGCTACCAGCTATCTGGTAGAACTGGTCCTATCTCTGGAAATGCATATGTCCCTTCATCAAGAATCTAATGACCTTTACCCAAAAGCAAGCCTCTTCTCTTGGACAAGAGAACAGGAAGAGGGTCCAGGCAAAGGAAACAACAGTAATAAATGAATTAAGGCTGACTCTTAGTATGCAGTCCTCAGAACCAGCTTCCTAGACAAGTATTAGCATACTGTAAATTGACGTGAGAGCTGGCTCTTGCAGACATCAACAGAGAAGTGCAAAAAAAAGAAAAGAAGAGGGAGCCAGTGAAGGATGTGTTCTTTAGATACTATCACTGTGGGCACCTGAACAGTTCACAGGAGGTTCTGCTGGGGAGCCCGAGGGACAGAAGAGAACAGGTGTCCAGAAGTAGCCCCTGGGAATCCAGAGTGAGGGACTAGTGGAGGTGTGCATTCTCAGACACTCTGGGAATCCAGAGTGAGGGACTAGTGGAGGTGTGCATTCTCAGACACTCTGGGAATCCAGAGTGAGGGGACTAGTGGAGGTGTGCATTCTCAGACACTCTGGGAATCCAGA